>OLMO02000325.1:3400532-3458642 GCA_900291935.2 Cassiopea xamachana
TATATATATATATATATATATATATATATTTATATATATATATATATATATATCAGGGCCGTAACCACGATTTTAATTTTGGGGGGGGCTCAGAAGTCACTATGTTGACATGGTTGAGGCGGAGGAGTTGAGAAAATTTTACGATTTTCAAACGTCTAAACACGCTATAATGGGTCACATTTTACTTAATTTGTCTCAATGTTATAAAAGTAGAGATCCAAAAAGTGAAAGACAATACACCAAAATATCTACAATTCTTGTGGATTTTTATAACATTCTTACAACTTATTACATAAGATGATTGTAAAATAGATGTAGTTTTTAAAAACATCCAAACAAAGTTTTACGATCACCAAGAAGAATGAATTCATTTGCAACATTACAAAGATCAAGATTGTCGGTTTCGTCCTTGTGGATATGCAACGTAAGCATACTGTTTAGCTTCGAATTTGTTGTTGTTGAGCGGAGGTATGTTGTCAGTCTTCGCAGGGCAGAAAATGATCTTTTACTCAAAGCAGTTGTTGCTAGCATAACAAGCATTATTTTTTTATAAATACTCTTGTTTGACCCCTTGTTTTTAAAACCTTCTTCTTCACTTGTAGCGTTTAAGAAATGAAAACGTGCACATGCAAGTACAATTTTATCAGAATGTTATTTTCCGGAAATGGTTGTAATAAAAGAATAAAAGAATTCGATTAAAGGAATTCCATCGAAACTTTTATTCCATTGGCTTTATTATTATTCACATTCTATTTAATAAAAAGACACAAAATATTTAATTTTCTATTTCGTACACTTTAGGATAGTATTATAATTGAAAAAAAATTTATTTTAACAAGAAATTATTGGGGGGCTCCAGCCCCCCTTGCCCCCCCGGTGGTTACGGCACTGCATATATATATATATATATATATATATATATATATATATATATATATATATATATATATATATATATATATATCGAGTACTTCAATAAAACTTGCCACATATAGAGTTACGTATTCAGATGATAGCGAGGACTACATTGGAATTGATGATATTGATGGAGTTGAAATAATGCTTTTGGACTAAAACCGTATTTTGACTTGTTCTGTTTGTTCTCGTTGAAATTTATGATGAATCAACACATCAAAAATGATTTAATATGTTTCTTTGATCTTAAGGCGAATTTACACCTTGTGTTGAGCAAGAAAAATTTAAGAACAATTTAAGAATAATCTGAGGCTCAAAACCGAAAATTTTTAAGAATATTGAGGCTCAGAAAAAAATTAGGTATCCTTATAAAAAAAGAGAGTGTACCTTATACAACTATTACTGTAATACCAGTAGTTGGTCAATTGGCCAAAGCGCTCCCCCCAATAGCAAGTGTCTAAGCACACCTCTAGCTGCAGGGGTACGCATATGAGAGGATATGGGGTGCGACTTTTCCAGAGGTGAAGCTAAGAGAGAGATAGGGGGCTATCGCTTCTAGTAGGAGCATGTTAGCCTTTCCGTTAGCAGATAAAAAGCTCCTTTCTTGAGATTGTGTAAGCAGTCATGGTACCCTGATGAACATAGTAGATATAATACCTGTGACGGGCTACAAACATGAAACTTTGAAGAAACATTGATACGAACATTCTTTACTACAATAAAATATATATAAGTTGATGGCGTGGTTGTATGCAAAAGTAACGAAGGCATAAACACACAAATAATGAGCTCACAGATTTTTACTTGAAGGTACTTTGGACTATAGAATATGTCATCAACACAATGAGCTGCAGTGAGTAGCCACCATCTGCTGAGCACAGTTGCCGTGCAAATCTTCCAGTTTGGCTCTCGTTGCAGAAACACCAACGATGCTGCAAATGTCCAATCTTCGATTTTGGCAGCTCGGCCCCCAATCATTCTGCGTTGCCGCTCATGGCTTAAAGAAAGGCAGCCAGGGGTTAAAAATAATGGTTTAGATAGTGATGCAAATAGCTTGGTGAAAATGTTAATGGTTGCACAAACTCAAAGCTTGTATCTCATTGCTAATTGAAACTTATTTATTGCTTATTAAGTTAATGGCATCTACTAAAAGCGGGAAAAATTCATGTTAATGGCATCTATTAAAAGCGGGAAAAATTCATGTTAATGGCATCTATTAAAAGCGGGAAAAATTCATGTTAATTGCATCTATTAAAAGCGGGAAAAATTCATGTTAATGGTATCTATTCTGGGATTAAACGTATAATGGCTGGGGGATCTCTAAGAAATCTAGTACATCATCCGCTGTTTGCCAGAAGAGTGTGTATTCTTGAAGAATAAAACTTGTTTCTTTTGTATAAAGCATAGTCAATATATTTATTATGTGTACAATGAGTAATGTATGTTCTGTCAACTAGTCATATCCCCTAGCTACAAATATCTGGGATGGAGAATATAGTACAATATAGTCTGCTAGCAATGCAATGATGGTTGATCAGCTGCTGCTTTTAGCTTGTAAGCTCGAAATGTTTCCGGCAAAACAGATTCGGCATGAGTACATGGACCTGGTATGTCAAATCTGTTTTACCCGAAACTTATCCAGCTTGCCGAAGTTTAAAGCTGCCAATAAGATTTGATCCATTATTCTTTCAGAATCACTATTGATGAGTGATGAAAGCAAGCACTCAGGGGCCGGGGGGCTGGGAGGGCTTCAGTCTTCCCCCACTATTTTGTTAGTGTATAATGTCATATAATAGATGGCCTGTCCTTTCTAATATGATGTACATTGGTACTCAAAAAGGGAGTGGTTTTGCAATCTAAAGGAGTACATGCAAAATTTTAAGGGGCTCCAACGCAGACCCCCAGTGCCACGCCCAATAGGAGCTTTCCACTCGTTCCCAGTCCTCTCACTCAAAGATACGCTCAGGTATCCCTGGAAAGAGCATGTGTCTGGAAAAAGTGGTCGCCCTTTTATTTCTAGTTTCTGTTATTACTCTGTCATAGTACAAGAAGACACAGTGACAAGTACAAATCAACTCGCTAAACTGCACCAACTGCACGTGCATAAAAACAATATAAAGCTGCTGAATAATGAGGAAAATTTAAGAAGAAGAAGCAATGATTTATCAGCTATGAAGCTATAATCAGTGCGTTTTAGAGAGTTAATATACAAGCTTTACGGTCAGAATCCCACCCAAGTGTATATTTTGGATGCTATCTTTCCTGGCACGTAGATTTAGGGGGAATGGGAACAGTACTTCCCGAGAAATATAGCATGACTTTGCCTTCCAGCTGATCAATTGACATGGAGATTCATTCTCAGGTAAAATTCCTGTCCCCCTAGGATGATGGTACAGACACAGAATTAGGATTAGATGGTACAGATATGTTTTGCCGTTCAGGACAATACCTCCAGTTAGTACCTTTCCTGCACGGGAATCTCGAAGTAAGACACATTGCGTTGCAGTAGGGGGTATATGCTGCTGAGTATAATAGTGGTTCAGTAGCGATTAAAAGAGAAGGAAATAATAATAATAATAATAACATTAAGACCAGTATTGAGAATAAAAATTCATATGAAAAATGGAATTCCATGATTATAACAAGGTCTTTGATCACACAGGTGGAATTGCTAAAGCAGAGTTTTTTCTTGGCAAGTAATTCAGATGCTATAGCAATGATAATATTTAAAGAAGACACCTCAGGTGTCATCTTGGGTATTATCATGACTGTAGCATCAAAAATAAGGCTTAACGATTGAAGTCTCTCCGATCCTATGGGCCATCTACATCAGCAACCCCCAACTCCCAGGCTGCGGATTGATGCCGGTCTGTAGATCAATTTGTTCCAGGCCGCACAAGGAATATTTTTGATACTTGCCACGCCAATAACCGTCTCAGAACTTTGTTTCATTGTGAAAGTATACACTCCGCAGGGGCGGATGTAGTGGGGCAGGGGTGCCGAGGGGCATGCCCTCCAAATGGTAACATTTCATATAGTAAACGATAAAGTTGAGAAACGTCTCACATGATAAAGGCAATAAAACCCTCTACCTGCCCCCCCCCATTGTCCAGCTCTGGATCCACACTTGACAGTCTGTCAAGCTTACCTGGTAGACTCAATTTTCTACGCCAACTCTTATGACCGTGGTAAGACTGTCAAACGTTGACCGGTCCACAACGATAAAACAGTTGAGACCACTGATATACATGGCGTAGTTTGATTGTCATTTTACTACTTGCATTGCTGCTGCATAATCTACTTGTATTTTCATTAATTCCATTGTGTGCCAAAAACGTAAAAATAGGCCTAAATTGTGTTCGAAACAGTGGCCTTTTTGTCTAAAAGATTTTACGCTGAAATGTTCGTCCGAAACTTCAAAATGTCGAAAATTTCGTTGTTAATGTATTCAATTATTCTCAAAGGAGTTTAGTTTTGGCTCAAAGAGCTGCCGCAGAATAAACTATGTGCATACAATGTATTCGGATTATCTTTGATTAAATAGTGTTTTGAATATCTTAAACTATTAGTAGGAGTTAAACTAGCTTATTTATGGGGAATTACTAGTTAAGAGCTTAAATATCTTCTTATGGCGATCATCGCTGTCGCAATCCATTTATATGGCTATTTTTGCATAAATTTTGGTTAGCAGCCAAGCCCTGAGAATTGTTCGTTTGTAGTAAAGAATTAAGCACGAGACTCGCAAAAAATCCCGAATGCTTAGGGAAATGCTCATAAAAAAGCACAAATTGTACAAAAAATTCAGAAAACTATTAAAATATCATAAAAAGTTGTGTTGATTATGAAAATCTCTGTTACTCTCTTAGATGTAGTTCACTCTTTTCTTAGATGTTGGGAAGGTGTTGTAAGAATCAACAATCACGTCATGTTTAGCTACTTCAAAATGAATAAAAATAGATTACAATTTACAATGTTATATAATACAGAATTTAGCCCCCAACCCTGGGAGTACCCTTTGCAAATTCTAATTTGCTCTATTAACTGAACTTAAGAAATTGAAAGAAGGTTTGCCACTTCTATTTTAATGTCTCCAAGTTTCTCACCAGCAAGAGCGTAACTAGCAATTAATAAACATTCCATTGAAATTAGGTATCGTAAATGACGGAATAACCGCCCGAACGCTTATTGAACATTTCATCTTCGATCCAGGCCGCTTATTTGGGTACGGGCGGCTATTAGATCATTTCCGGTATGCAAATCTCAGTCCAGCGACTGCAGATATTCATGAGACATTGGAAGAGGTTTATTTTCAAGTTCATCCCTTTTCAGGGCGAAGGTGCTGTTAATTTGCGAAGATAAGCCGCCGGTCTTCTCATGAACTTGTAATGGTATTGACGTAGGTGTTTGATCATCATGAAATGACGGTATAATAGCTTTATCCTTGTATGTTGAATTTAGAGTGCATGCGTGCGCTAGGGAGAAGCAACTTTTCATTCAGGCAATTCTCACAAATGAAGAAATTTCTGTCCAACTGGAATGAGAACAACCCCTTCCTACCCTTTGATGAACTAATGGCACATTTTTCTTTATCTTTGAAGTAATAATACGATAGCAATAGAGTGCAATAGTAAAAGTGTGACTGATATGTTTGATGATTTACTAAAAAATGTTGAAAGATTCATCAAAAACAGTGAGAAAAAAGAAAGATGGCTGGTTATACTTGCTCAAGGGTAGCTTCTTTGCGGTGAAACCTTGATTTCCAAGGCATATAGTTGGGGATCGTGTCTTTATTGGAATAAGGAAGTACAGACGCAGATAAACCTTGTCTTTAGTTGTCCCAAACCACAAAAACTTAGCATGATCTTCCAATCAATATTCAATCAATTTCGAACAGGAAACATGACAATCAACCTCAATCGTATTGGCACTATATTCAAGCTTCTGGTTTTAGTGATAACATCTATATTATAATTGTCCAGAGAATTAAGCAAACAAAATCCTTACACTAATTTTTGTAAACAATTATCAATCAGCAATTGTTTTCAAGTCAGGGGCTTTGGAGAGTAATGAACTTGTTCAATGAATTGACTACAGAGCAAATAGTTCTTTACTACACTTCTGATTCAAACGGCATTTAGGAATCAAACCTCTGGGGTATAGTTTCCATCCCTAAGGCATTGCTGATCGTAACTGTATACAAAATGTTTTTGACATATTGTATTTTGGTCCATGCAAGGACTTGCCTGATTGTAAAAACATTTGTTTATTACACAAGCTTAAGCAGTAAATTTTCAGTGAAAAGCTTGACCACAGCGCGAAAAATGGCAACATTCTTTTCACATAATAATAGCTTTTTTTCGTCCGACATTCATCAGAATACAAAAAGCTTGAATTCTTAGTAGAGTTTTAATATACTTGCTAAAAATTGTTGTTGAATATAGTAAAACAAATAGTTTCCCAAATGCTTATGTAGGTAGGTAGGCTTGCCTGTTGAGGAGGAAATTTATGCTCCGCTGTTTGCAGAAAATGTAGGGCAGTTCTTCTAACCCCTGCTTTTAAGCTTTGTTCATACAAATCAGTGACTTTTTAATATTACCTGGTGAACAGTCGATTTTGCACGCAGTTGGGTTGATTTCTGCTGAACGGATCACTAAAATATGTTTGTGACCTTTACAATACTACTAAAGTGTTTCATGCCCTGAAACCGTTTAAATTGAGATACGCTTACAGACATCACTATAAAACCATACTGGTTTGATCTGTGATTCGCATAACAATGAGTGCTTATTAAAGAGCACAAATTGATGAAAAATAAAACTTGAAGAGTTTGGGTAGCCGGTAAATTCTCTCGTTATGTTAGACTTGTTGTTCTCTCAATCTTGGCACCGACCCCATTCACTGTTAGGATGGGCAAAGAGAAGTGATTGAAGAGTCACTATAAGGCATACGGCTTAAAACAGGATCTTCTACATAGCAGATGGTGTACCCTAAGCAGACAGCTACTAGCTAGTGAATCCCTTACATGAAAAGCTAATTTATCATTGTTTTAGAAAGCCTGTAAAGTCGAAAGTTTACAAAAATAAGCACATGCGCCTTAGTAATATTTTGATTTCTTAAACCTTCAGGCTATACACCGGATTTCATATTTTTCATTCAATGTTTTCTTTGCTATAGATCACTCATACATGGTTCATTGCTTTGGAAACTCACTGGCTTTGGCTGTTCGAAAAACTGAACTATTTATGTTATAATGAAAGAATGATAATGATTTGCAGTTTCTCAAGTAACATTGATCTATATATTTTCCAAATATTTGCCATCGAGTTTAAGAAGGTATTTACTACAGTGCCAAGCTACTAGTGAAAACTGAAAGTAGCTCACGTAAAAACACATGTGAAAATAGTGTCTATTTGAAATATCAATTCATTTTATAAATTATTAAAAAATCAACGCAAAATCTTGCACAAAATGTCAAAGCTTCTTTCTTACCTGTTAAATTTTCCACTCACAATGGTGATCAAAAATAAAATTATAAATGCTGGAAATCTCATATTGACTTATGGAGGCAAACTTTGCAGCTCAACTGTAGCAAGTAACAAATGCGCAAATGCTCTTAGAGCACGTTTTCCAGCATTTGTCGTTCTTTCAATCAACTTTAGATAATCTTTCAGCTGTTAGAGGTCTCCTGCTGGCAATATCTGTTGATTACAGAGCTGCTTTCAAAACAGACACGGGGTTGGTGATAGGGATTTGATGAACACGTGATATATTCAAAAGAGAAACAGCACACAAAATTGAAAGGTACCATATTGGAGAAAGTTCTTGCTTAACGACAAGCAAAGAAAAACAATAGCAACAAAACTATGGTATTGTTGGTAGTCAATTAAATGCCAATGAAACACAGTCTCCTTGCAAAATGAATTAAAGTATAGGAGTATCTTTCGCAATGATAAACCCTTTTTAGCTTTTTAACATAAAGCATACGCAGACCCCCGCTACCAACTAAGAGTCTCCTGCATCTGAAATTAAGTCAGCTTTTAAATGCGCAGTCTTTGAAACGGTTAGCATTGCCGTAATGAAAGGACACTCATTTGTGGGTAATCAATTATCAAGTGTGAAAGAACAATCCACCAACGCAAACTAAATAAAAGCAGTCATTTTTTCTATTTGATTCCTGCCAATGGGATCGGATCATGCATGTTTAATAACAGATAAACCATGCCTCTAATTATTTCAATTAAACTGGATAGATCAGCTTTATTGAGCTAGAGCCATTTGTGATAGTCAAAGGGGGTCATTGGTGATATCCACGCCTCTTTTATGATGCTGCACCTACAATACTCTCTTGGGAAAGTCTCTAGAGTTCGCAACATGCCAAAATAATGATTCCATATATAACGCTTCTTTTACCAGCGCCCTCCTCCCCCAAAGGTTCACGGCAAAGCCATTTTTCGCTCGAATTGATTGCGCACTTTTCGAATCATATAAACAGCGTAAATCGCTAAAATTTCACATAATCTACTGATGCATTGCAATAGGCGCTGGAATCTTTCAACCTACAAAATAGCAGCATAGTACGGGAGCTTCTCTGCCTTACATCTTCCCATTAGTTACAGCTTGATTCTCCACTAGCAGAAGACCTTTTCGAACGTTGATTTAGAAACCATGTTTCATTGTCTCTGTGTCCTGTTCGTTGTCATAATTGAAAGTAGTTGTTACTTTGTCTTATTAATACCAATTGATCTTGAATCCTTTCTCAAATCTTGACATTAAGTTATTACTGGGGTATGAATCCCGCACCGAGTCGATTCCACGGAAGTCTATGCACTTACGGGTCTTAGAGACCCAAAAAAATTTCATGCATCATAAATGCAGTAGGACCTAGCAGGGATATGTGGATTGGGGGCGTGCGGCGTGGGGGCGTGCGGCTTGGGAGCGTCGCGCTCCCCCAATACTTTCAAATTTGCGAGAAAGTCGGTCAAAAAGCAGCCATGCTGCAAGAGAGTTGGCAACAGTATTTTATGTGACCCTTTTTTAAGTAAAAATAGTTGGTCAATTGGTCAAAGCGCCCCCCCCCCCCAACAGAAGGTGTCTCGGCATATCACTGGGGACCTAGGATCAATTCCTTTCCGCTATGACATGATGATGATGATGATACCTCTACTAACTTTAGATTAGTTTATTCTTGCTTGGTTTGCAAAATTTTGCAACCCTTCAGCAAAACTCTTGTCGTGTACCCCTCCCCCATAATGAAAAGTTCGTTGGCACGCCACTGTCTTTCCTTAAACAGAAAATATTTCTTAGCTGTTATCCGTTCTATTTCTATGCAGTTGAGAATCACTGTAGATTATTTAGAATTACGTCATAGTATGCTGTGTTGCTTCTTTTATGAATCTAAGATTAGACTTGTGTGGCTGCATTTCAAGAGGTTTTCATGTACTGTTGAAGGAGATCCTACCTCTCCTTTCAAAGTGATGATTGATTAATATGCATATTAGTGTTGCGGTTGCTCATTGAGAAACTTAAGGCAGACGTAAGAATATATCAAGACCCTCTTTATATCAAAGATGTTTTCCAGATAGGTTCTCACTTCGGAAACATTTTTCGTTGTAGATCATCCATTTTTCAAGTAACAAGCTATCGAAACAAACGCTTTTTGGATATTTAAATATTTATCAGGAAATATTCTTAAAAGTAGCTTCTATTCCAATCGAGCTCACCTGGGTTGGAATATAAGCTGTTTTTGATGTTTGTGGTCACCTCAGCATGGCAACAAATCCTAAAATAAGTGTGGGTTTGAGTTGCTTTGTGAAGTTGTGAATCGAAACTATGGATCCATAATTGGGGAAAGTGGAGGTTTGCAAACAGGGCATATTCAATTTACTGAATGCATGCCGTGAAAGCTAGCAAAAAGTAATCTGAAGACAGACATGAAATCGAAAATGAAATTGCCAAATGATTTTAAACAGAAAAATCACCCTTAATCTATTCCATTACTGTATAGCGTATAGAAATTCGCAGGCTACCAACTTTTAGTTTCTACTACGCCCATCTCTAATTTCCAAAGATAGAGTGCACTTCAATTTTAAGTAGAAACATGGATATGTAAAAGCTCCTTATTGTAGATTCTGCATAGCAGGCAGTTGAAATTGGAACTATTTTCCTTGTTTCTGGTTTAAGTTATAGACATAGCGATGCCTTCATGAAAAATATTATCTAAGCTTTGAGCTCAGGTAGCTGTGCTCTTTGCAGTAATTTAAGCTTAGAATATCAGCTTTTGGATTGACAGTTGAGAAAGGCAACACTTTCAGTTCGCACAATAAGGCATATTTTGAAAAATAAAGGCATCTTCTATATTGAAAGAGCCTGATATAGTAATTGCATTATAAAGCAAATTCGTACCACATAGCTTAATCATTATTCCTTTCAAGGTTGGAAGGAAAAATTCTTCACCTAAGAGGATGGTTCTGTGAATGCTTCAGTTACAGTCTTACTGAGAAGGCAAAATACATATGACCGCTTTTTTATATGATGTACCACTTTATAAGGAACATACACGTTTCAGACAAAAGTACTACAAGAACTTATACTACCTAGGGAAAAATCTCTAATGAACTTTTTTATTTGAAAATTTTCATAATTTCATGCAATCAGGAATTGGGAAAGTGATTCCATTCATTTGCAGCAAATAATAGCATGGATGAACTTACAAACCTTCTCTTAAGGCATTAAATGTGAGGTGAAAATTAAGGAGCTATGGAGGAGCTTTGTCTACTACAGTTTGCTTATTAGAGATCCAAGAAAAAGTAACTTTTGGAAGAAGGCTTTGGGTTGGATTCGTTATGAAAATGCGCAGGGGACTAAAATGCCGATGGTACTATAAATGCCAAAAATCTCTGAAAAAATTTTTCCCCTCCAAACGGGGGGCTAGCATGTTCTGAGGAGTGGGGGCTTATAGCACCTAGCTCTCCCTTGGTGCAACCCCTGAATAAGCGTGTAGATGAATCTGGCCTGTAGACACGGGGGAGACTTAATTCACCGAGGTTGTCTATAGAAGTGGTATACACTTTACTTTTTACTCATTTTTCAATAAACTTCTACCAAATCTAGAGTCTAGGACCATCACTACACAGATATGTGACGTGTAGATATCCTAATTTTGTTGTGTGGCAGACTTTAAGCCTTTTCAGTCTTGGCACAAGCTTTCTTGGGATTTGCGCTTGCAGCTTAGAGAATAAGATGTTGATGCTTCAATTATTTGATTTGCAAGCCCACTGCAAAGATAATGTGTACGTGATAACTCTGTAGGGGAAAGGGCACTTTTTCCTTATGAAGAATCTACATACAGCACATGCCAGATATCTGAGGGGGTAAGCTTTGTCATGTCATCAACCAACTTGCATGAGATTGTTTTGCTTCTAGCATTGGCGCAAATGCTTAGTATGAAGATCGATGATGAACAAAACTATATTCTACTTTGGAAAAATGGCATTTTTTGACATTCTAGAGGGTGTTGCCTCAAAAACTCTTCTGAGGGCAAGCCCCCAGATCCCCATTGTCCAGCAGCGTGCCTATCAAACATGACTATTCTGGCTCATACCTTTTTCTCTTTTGAGGTAGACATGTAGCATATAAATAGGCCCGGCTCTTAACTCGACTTCTACATCTGTTTAGCTATCTACAGGGCTGAGATGAATGCATTTAGTACCCTCAAAAGAGGCATTCGACGCCCATAGCAATTCAAACAGCACGAAAAAGGGCATGAAAAATCGCAGGGGGTCATAGCTTATAAAGCAAGCTCTCTTACGAAGCTGAGGTATGTCACTAAATCTATGAAAGTTGAAGCTTTTACGAGGCGTGGCTACCAATGAGGAAGGATAGAGCGTTTGAAAGGCACTATCGTATATTGAATATACATCTCCGTAGTCTTTACCTGGACTGTACTGTGCTGTGCGCTACTTGTTAAGGCGGTGTACAAAATGTTAGTAAATCAACTTTCTACTATTGTTGTCATCATAAGATATTAAGATATTGTTCTTGTCTATTTGCTTCTATTTACCATTTGTTAGGAACCAGTCATTAATTCATTAATTACGTTCAATGAGAGGGTTGAAGAGACTCTTATAACTTTATTGGCATTTTCACCCCCTTTCAGAATTACGTAGAAGCTTTCAAAAGAAGCTAAAATCACAATAGCAAAGATTTTAAAGTTTCCTCTGTTTTCAGGAAAAGTTACATCTTTGATACTTATGAATGATTTAAGAATATACTTAGGTTCCAAATGATGATAGTTAAGAACTTTGTAGCTCAGTGTAACTTTGAGTGTTCTTATAGATTTGGTACTAAACGACAAATTTAAGTGAGCAGATCGAAATTAAAGAAATAATACCAATTTTTAATTGAAATATAGCATTGCTTTTTGGTATGAAATCCAGGTTAATAAGTGTGCTTGTAAAAATGATTGATTCCAGCTGACTCTATCAGTATTCATCTGTACAGACACAAATAGTAACCTGGATTTCATGCCAAATACCATGGTATGTTTTAATCAAAAAATGAAAAAAGCAATTAAATTTCTTTCAAGCATTTGCAAGTAAAATATTTAATGGATCAAAGATAGGATTTTCGTCCAAATTAATTAGTAATTAAATAAATGCTGCCTGCACCAATTGGGGTGACGGTACTTTTACTTTGCCGAGAAAACCACTCTTTGGTTTTCGTGCAATTTTTTGTCTCCCGGTCATCCAGGAAGCGAAAAACTTAGGTACAAACTCTTCAATAACAGCCTCAATGACAGAAGGGGATACGAATTCATTCGGATTGCCGTATTTCCTCGAAAATAAGCCGCGGCTTATTTTTTTTCTGAAATGAACTTTTTTGGCCTTTTTTTGAATCGGCTTATTTTCGAGGTGTATTCGAAAAAGAGACATGACCAACCTGCTGTTTCGCCAAATGCCCAAATGTTCTCTTGATGGTAATTTTTCTCAGTCATCAATTTTCGAAAGTAAAGAATAAATCTATGAATCTTCAGGACAAGGTCAACTGCAAGTCACTGAGACTGAGTTGTCTTTGTTTTCAGCGATAACGAATAACGTGACATGAACTTTTCCAGCCAACCGTTGCTGACTTGAAACTCTAGTTCTTGCTTGATTGTAGAATCGTACAACGCAGCTGCTTTTTGTTGGATTCCTTTTCTTGTAACACGCTGCTTCTGCAACCGTTTCGATACTATCCACTGATAAACAAGCTCCTCTAAGTCCTCTCAAAGTGTCGCCTTCCAGAACCATGTCGTTGTTTGGCTTTGGAAAACCCATTTTGATAACTTTATGGAGAGAATCCGACTGACCTTTCCACCTTCTAATGTTTTTTTCGTCGATTCCAAAGTTTCTTGCTGTTGCACTGTTTGAACAGCCTTTCTCCTTGATATACTTCAATACTTCTGCCTTAAATTTCGTAGAGAACGACTATCTCGTAGGGGCAATTTTTACAAAAAATAATTTTCACAAAAATGTATCACAAAAAGCAATCAAAGCAAATGCAAATCGAATCATGTGCGTTGCAATGGCTTCACTGCGTCTAGGCCTATTTTCGAATCGGCTCATTTACGAAGGTCAGCCTATTTTCGAGGAAATACGGTAGGTAAAACAGAAACATAGTCTGAAAAAAACGCAACCTGCCCTCATAGGGCAACAAGAGCTACAATATGCTTGGGCAACCTTTTTTCTTATATGGTCTAAATTTTGCATTTTTTCAAAGGCCGCGGGCCATAAACAGAAGACTCATAATGAAACAGTATGCGCATGCGCACTTATACTTTTTAGATATAGTTGTGGTAAATGCTTCCGAAAGCCCTCATAACAATCTTGAAGCAAAGGGATCTCAGGTGATTTGCAGTTTCCTTAAATTGTGGGAATGGCGGCCTGGTATTCGACCAAAGTTCAACGTTTGAATTGCTTTTTTTCAAATAACAGAGCCATTTTGCTAATCTCCTAAGCAGAATTTGCAGAACGTGTGTTAGATGCATCCCGAGTCTACTATAAGGTCTACAATAGTTAGGCCGGAGAAAATTTTTCAGAATATAGGTTCTCAGAAGGCAGGAAACACTATTTTCAAATCTTTTAAACGGAATTCACAGAATTTATTTTAGAAATTATTTTGTATCAAGAGTCTACTATGGGCCCAGCATGGTTGGGCTGGAGAAAAATTATCAAAATGGAGGTTCTCAGAAGGCTGAAAAACTTTATTTTAAGACTCGTTTTTGGAAATACAGTAAATGCTTCCTTAACTATACGTTCTTTCAACTCTTGTACAAGCAGTACGTAGCCTTCAAGAATTACCTGATTGTAAAAATGTAATCAACCAATTTTACCTGAATTCTCTCAAGTTTCAAAAGTTGGAGGATTATTATACCCCCACACCCTCGGTCGCTACGTCTCTGCTTTTATAATATTTAAAACAAAGCATCATTACATACAATTTCAAAGCTCAATAGCATTTCTTTCTATTTGATGATGCTGTTACTTTTAAAGTCTTTGGACACCAAACAGAATGAAAGAAATTGCAGAGCTTCAACTTCATAAAGGTGGAACACACTTAAATTTCCAAGGCCACACTCAAGATTTCCAAGACAACAAAGTGTAGTCAAGACAGCTCGAAAATAGACCCTGAAAGTACTCGTGGGCAGAGAGCGAAAGGGAAAAAATTTTTTAATTTCACACGTTCTGGAAAGTCGGAAAATACTCCTTTTCAAATAAGGTGGATGGTCTTTCATCATTGATCTCTTTGCAGAGAAGGAAAAGTGATCCCTCAACCTGCTCTGATTGAAGTGTGAAACCTTTGTACGCCGATCTATGAAGATTTGATTTCTTAGAATGATTGCATTAATATGAATGCAGAAAAAGAGAAAAAGAAGCAAATAATTCTCGCTATGAAATGTTCTCCGATATGGGCACAAAGCTACATTTCGTAACTTCTGGGGGGTCTTGCCCTTGGCTACAGGCCTGCATGATCCTAGTGGTAAACGCACTTATATGTACTGAAAGGCTAACTTGTAAAAACATTGTCCTACTGTTATCATTGTGATTGAAAACTTGAAAGCTTCAGAAAGGTAGTTAGTGGGATGGGGAAAATAGGGCCGCTGACAAGGTGGCCAATTCCCCCAGGACTACAAGCTCCAATGGGCCTCATAATACGCAATGCTTCTTGGTCTAGGGGGTCGCATAAAGTAAACAAACAGTAATTTTCCAACGTTATTTCTAGACCCTGAAAATTTTCTGCTCGTTTTGCTTGTAGGGGGACTTGTCTTTCTCTGTTGCTCCGGGACAATCCAATGAGACAATCCCAAAAGTGCACCCTGTCCAGTTACGCTGTCTCATTACCATTTCCGTTGTTGTTGTTGTTGTTGTTGCAGCCAGATGATTACTAGTTCCTTTAGGTAAAGATGTAAGAGGGGAGCATATCGGTGTATAAAATGGAGATTGTGCACCCCATTTGCTGTACGCAAAAGATAGCTATTTACGAGACCAAAACAGTGAGTGTTGTAGAATTCAACTTATGATTACTACAAGCCGAAACAGCAGTCGGACATTCCACCACTAGTGCAGTTCTGCACCTCATCATTGAAAGAGTTTCGGCTTTGAAAGAGCGCTAAATGTTTGCCTGTCTTCTTACACTTGAAGTTAAATGACATAATATTTTGGAGTCATGAGTTTTGTTCTGCTTACCGGGAATATGTTTCCGTTGATAAAAATTTCTGACATAATGTGTTACGTAGTTCATACTTTGCCATCATCATGAAAAGTTTATATTGATGTATTTGGCTTACTAGAAATATAACTTCTATGCAATAGCTGCCATAACAAATTTACATATTTGTTAGATCAAAATTTATTGTTGATTCTTTTGTATCTTGCAGAGGTTTTACCTAGTTGCATCAAACAATGCACAGACACGATTCAGAATTTTGAAGATTGATAGAACAGAACCAACTGAATTGGTTCTGATAGATGATAAGGTTTGCTGCTGCCTCTGTTTCTCTGAGTTAGTTTTGTGAAGTGCATTGCAGCCTTTGTGCATTAGTAAATTGAGATTATTCTTGCTGCATTTTGGTCAACAGTAAAACTCTCATAGCCTTGAAATCTTTGGGCATTTGCTCATATTATGTTTCTCTTTTGCTTTATGCTTTACATCAGTTCATCCATTACAACTCCTACTATTCTCATGTTCTGGCCTGTCTCTAACTTTTCACTTATGCCTGTGTTGCATATTCTCAGCTTTTCACTATATGATCTGTCATTTTCCTGTTTCTATAGGTTGAGTATAACCAGAAGCAAATTCGCACATTGCTTCAAATGATTGATGTAGGCAACAGACCTAGAACATCTCGTACATATGATAAGGGTATCAGTGGACTTCATCACAGGGGATCAGCTTTTGGAATTGTTGGTAATTCCCACATGTTTATTTCTTCATGTCTGTGCTGCAGTTTATTCTCAAGCACATCTGTGCATTGATTAAAGCAATAAATGCAGAGTCCACTTTCTCTAGAAGTAAGAAATCTTTCAATTAGTAATCTCTGGAGTAAAAACACAGTCAGTATATGTCATTCCTATAGAGATACTCAGTAGTATTTGTTTTCAGAATCATTATTTCATATCGGTAGTCATCCTATATCTTTTAAATATTGTGGGTATTTGAACTCTTCCATTTAACTTAGTTTTTCATATTGTATTTTTAGGATTTGTCAAATTCCTTGAGGGCTACTATCTTATATTGATATCAAAGAGGAGAAGGTATTTCATCTTTAGACTTACACTTTAAAAAAAATATCATTTTACCATCATATTGAGCTATGGCATTCCTTATTTTAATGTTGTTCTGTCTTTACTTCATTTAATTTAATAAATGGTATCATGCTCTTTTATTGCCCCTTGTTTGTTTGACAATTGTAATTAGTCTTGAAATCAGAAAATTTTAATCTCATTACTTGATTCTTAAAAGCTCCTCTTTATTATGCTTTGTGTATTATGTTTTCAGAGTGGCTTTGATAGGTGGTCACACATTATATAAGATTGATGATACTGTAATGATACCAATTGCAAATGAACAAGCAAGGAGCAAGTTCTCTAACCCAGATGAGACAAGGTTGGATATTGTTGTTTTTATTTATCCCAATTTGTATGAATATAAGGAAGGTTGCTTTGCTCTGAAACTGAAAATGGTACCTTTCTAATAAGAACACCCAAATAGTAGAGAAACAGTATGAACTTATGCACAAGGTCAAAAATGGTATGAACCTAAAATGCTGGAACCATGTTACATGCTCAGGCAGCAGAAAAGCATAAAAAGTTCTCTGTTTGCTCTTCATTTACGCCCCCCACCTGTTTTTTTGAAATGGTCCAATTTTCCTAGTTCATTTTGCCAATAGTAGGGTTTTCCTTCTATGGATAATCAAGCCTCTTTCTTTCTATAATTTTCAGCTGTCAAGCAATTTTCATAGACAACTTGTACAGTCATGCATTATGTTTACAAGTATACTATTATGTTAAAATTAAGCTCCTTTTCTTTGTGACACTAAATTTAGATTTGCCAAGTTTATAGGGATATAGTCAGCATGTTGGCATTTGAATTATGCAGAAAAGATAAAGGCCATGACCCTTCCAGATGATGACATTAGAATTTGAGGTTAACAGTAAATGTTCAAAAGCACTTGTTTGCAAATGTGATCAGCAACATGTGCAATTTGACTTGCAATAGGTATGGGCCTGTGCACATGTAAACACATACATTTAGCTACAAGGCTTCCTAGTTACACAATTGTCTTATCACATCACATTTTCTAAGCTTTTGGATTACTAGCAATTCTATTTTCTAATTTCACAGGTATCTCAGAATTTTCCAGAATGTGGATTTATCAAGCAATTTTTACTTCAGGTGTTACTAGATTCTTGCTTTTTGGTTATAAAAGAATTTATAATATCGTCATAGGGCTCTGTTACATGCCAGATATTCAGCTGTTGTCTAATCCAATAATGAGCAGTTTTAGTATATTTCAAGATAGTCAAAATAGCATCAAACTAAAGTGCTTTTGATATGTAAGATATTTTCATCCCTTAATTTGTGAAAGCTGCTCATTATTGGATCAGATTACATGCTGTTATCTAGCAAGTTCTAGATTGTTGGCAGTTGATCTAGTCTAGCTAAGTTTCCACTCTGCCCTTACTTATGTTCATAGCATAATGCATGCACTCATGCATAAAGGGCGGCCTCTTAATTATTCTGTAGTAACCTGTCAATCTATCCATTTTAATGACTATTATTCAAACAGTATGTGCTTTATCTGATTTATTTCTTGTCAGTGAATTTTGGCTTTTTGCTTTATAGTTATGGTTTACAAAATTTTATTTGTCATTGTGATGCATTTACATTTTTAGATGTATAAGCTTGTTATGAGTTTTCAATATCATTTATAAAGTTACCACTGTAGCATCAAATATGTGTCACCCAACATTTGCAAAGGTGACCTCTCAATTAAGTTATCAACTACATTGCATAGAAATTATGTTGCATTCTTTACATTTGCTAACAACATTGCTTGCATTGCACTGTTGTTTTTTTCATAACTGTGGTGTGGAAAGGATTGTTTAATCAAGCATGAACTACCCAATGAAAATCTGCTTGTGCTGTTGCATGCAGCCTATTTGTTTGATTCTAAAACTTCTGCTATTTGTAGCCTAATGTTTTGATTATTGCATGACTTCTTTTTCTTATAGTTACAGTTATGATCCTACTCATACTCTTCAATACAATCTTGCTCCTAACTTTGGCCTGCCTGATAAATTTGTTGAACCAGAAGAAACCCCCAAATTTGGTGAAGCTGAACCAGAAACAAAAGTATTTGAAAACGATTTGGATAAAGTTCTCATACAATCAACTAATAATAACAAAATGGAAGAAGAAAACAAAGATAGTAGTGAAAATTTAAAACCATCTGAAGGTGCTTTCTTTGTTTAACTGTATTTTTCTGTAGAAGAACCAAGCTTTGGCATTTATTGCCATAATTATCATTGGTGTTGTGTGAAAAGTAAATGCTAAGTGGTGTTATTTTTCTGGGGATGTAAAGCGATAGTTTACCAACAGAAACTGGTAAAGCTGTGAATTTACTGACAGATGTGTGAATTTACTGACAGAAGTTGTTTTTTAGCAAGAGCTCCTTATTTTTATGGGGTGCATTGATAATAGAAAGAACATTTTCAACACTCGTGGAACCTAAATTTTTTGATGAGACCACCAAGGGTTGATGCTGTCACACCCTCAAACCCCCCAATAGCTATGTCCCTGATAATTATAATTGATTGATATGCCTTGCATACTTTGCTTTGTTCTATAATTAAGATCTGAATATCACCGGTGTAATTTTTATAAGTTGGACAAGCTTTTCTTCCCACTTTTCTGCATACTTTCATGGTTGATTTCTGCTTGTCAATTAAATACAAACCTACCTACCTAACTACATACCTACCTTCAGGTATACCTACTTCCCTCCCTGCCTACCTACCTACCTACCTACCTACCTACCTACCTACCTACCTACCTACCTACATGCCTATAAACGTTCTCTCTCAAAAGTCCTTTGAACACCCATACAATGTTAGGAATTTCTACTCCCATACTATTTCCCTTGCAGTAACGAGAATGTAAACCTCAACCCCCTTTCATACAAGTTGAATTGCAAGCTAAAACCCTTAGCTATTTGGAAAGGCGTCACCTCTCTTTCCAGTGCTTTTCATTTGCCCTTCAAGCAACTACGTTTTAAGAGGGTGGGGATTTTGTTCCTAGTATATACGATAAATCACTAGAAGTGTCCCAAGACTTTTGGCAGACGTTGTTCCTACTTCACTACCAGAGCTCATTAAAAGTATTTTGTGCCTGCGAGCGTACAGCTGAGCCCGAAATGTTTCTGCAAGTATATTGCGATTTAACTGATAGAAAGGCAGAAAAGAAATAGCTGACGTGGTTCTACTTAGGTTGTAGTTTTATTAAAAGAAGTCACTTCAGTGAAGAACACAATGCAATAAATTCAATCATTTTTTGACACTTAAAGGGGACTAGCAATGGCAAAACAAGTTTTGCTAATTCCAAGGATATTTATATTCATCATAGGAACATGAAAAAATAAATGTATTACATCCCATAATCATTTTTTAATGACGTTTGAATTCCTTGATATGTGACTCACGGGAATATTTCTTTCCACTGCGATGGCATCACCTCTGACATGAGAGATGAACATTGAAAGAGCCGAAGACAACGAGCCTAGCAGAAGCAGCTGTCTGAAACATACAAGTTGCCCAGAGTAAAGCTGCATTACTAATAGCAGTAAGAATTAGAAAGAGATGAAGGTAGACAGAGAAAAACTAGAGTTGCACTACTTTCCACAAGACCCACTAACAAGCAGATTAGATTGTATCAAGCGCGATTCCGGCAGTGGTGGATCCACAGTTGGGCTTTCGGGAGGGCATCTGATTCATTTTATTGTTTTTTCATGTAGGAAATTTCGTAAGACAAATGTTTGCTATAAGGAATACTACTGTTTGAGGAAGCATGGCCCTGTGGCTTCCCTGGATCGGGGTAGTGGGTACGAGTATTTGCGAGAAAAACAAGGAAGATTATGTGTCATTCACATTTATGCACAATTTTCTATTGAAATTGGTCACTCTGAACTAGAAAATTAACCGATTTGCAGCTTTTCGTTATGGTGTTCCTAAGGAAACACACCAATGAAATATGTGGCACGTAGGCCATATACTGATGTCGTAGAAAAGTGGTAAACTCCTGTCTCCTTCTGAAGTAAAATATTTTTTCCACCATAGCCAACCATTCTTCATTAAAAATATTGATAAGTTGTACTACTTCTCCTATGGTGCTCCTAAGGAGACACGCCATGTAAACAAGGACACATTTGCCATACAGAACTCGAGTACACTTTTATAAGAACAATTTTATAAGAACACGAGCCTGAAATTTGATAAAACATTAATAACAAGTTAAGAGCAAGCTTGTGTCTGAAACACTGTCGTAAAACGTGTCAAAATATCTTTTCATTCTTAGCCTTAGGAGAATTAACTGCCTTATCACTACTACCCTGATTTTTCCAAAATAGTTGCCCCAAGCGAAACTAAATACTGTGCTAACATTGTTTGTTTATAATTGTTTACAAAATTTTTTAGAGAAAAAAGTTGATATGCAAGATAAGCCACCTTGGACGTTTGTCTAATGGGTTCTTAACCAATTGCGATATCAAATATTTTCCAGTATATTATCTAATTTCTAAATTACCTACGCCCCAATAATTTAAGAGCAAAGTAAGGGCAAGTCAGCCTAAACAAAAATTAGAAAATGAAGAACAGCCTGCCTAAACCTCCATTTTACTGGTTCTTATAGAAGAGTGTATATAGAATATTAAGTGTTTGGGAGACGAATGGGAAACTCATGCATGCCTGTAAAGTTAGGTATTCTTTCCAACAAAGTCGATCATTCTTCGTTGATAATTTTTAGTTACTCGTATCTTCTTTAGAGGTAAAATCTGTCTTCCAACCAAATCGACTATTTTGCTTCCAACAAGTTCATAACTTTCAATGCGTCTCTTTTGGTGTTTTGACTACTGGTATCTGCCTGACCTGCCAATCTTTCAATGACGGTCTAGTGTTATGAATTTCAACTTATCTTTTGTGCTCAACATAAAAAAAGCTTGAATAATAGAAACTTTGAAAACCAGACGAAAAATGTGCCTGCAGATATATGGAAAGTAAGCTTTTGTGCCTGCGAGCGCTGCTCGCGCGCTCGCGGGTTTTAATGATGTCTGTTCACTACCTACGTAGCTGCCTATCTGCCTACTTACGTACCAACCTATGATCCAATCTATTTGCATGCCTACCTACATAATAGTTAGGATAATCATATTCTTCCCAGTTATCTTCCTACCAACATCTGCACCCATATCCATGAGCACTTTTGTGGTTTTTCTATACACTACCTTTAACTCTTTTTTGCGGAATTCTTGTTTATTTAAACTAGAATCTTATTTCAGATTCGTCACAAGTCTACTGTGATGGTTTGGAATCCGAAACTACGTTCACTGCACAATCAAATAGTAGCAAGGCCAAAAAAGAATACGTGCCTTATAGAGGGCGACCATATGAAAAATTTATTTGGAATATACATTTGCTTGAAGGGTTCAAAGAGAAAGTGCATCCTGATTGGGTACTGTATATTATCCATGGTTTCGTTGGTCAGTCAAGTATCCTTTTGCTGTTATTTTTATATGTAGAGATCTTTCCTGCATCGTCTTATTTTCACATTTGGGATTCAAGAGCTGTTTTATATGACTCAGCCTTACCCTCAATATGCACGCTGTTGCTGTGACGACTTCAATTTTTTGCGTATACTGTCCAGGTACACACCTCATGTAGTCGTATTGCTATAGATCCGTAGGAACTCAGCATTATCACGTCATTATGATCTATATTAGTTATTTATATTTCCATAGTTCAAATAGAAGAAGTGCCGAACAGCATTGGTCGGGACTTACTTAACTGCTAGAATTAGTATTGTTTAGAGTTGCTTGTGAGTAGGGTCATTCCACATAAAGTTGTCCAGAGTGTGACACCCTAGCCTTTCAAAATATTTCAAATTTTTACTAGCTGTAGATCTTGTTCATATCTAGTGATTATGAAAATTTATAGTTGCAATTTGAAAGCCTAGTTTTGAGGTAACAAGAATTGATATTTTCTGCACTATGATGCGTTTTGGATAGAGCATTCTACGAGAGAGTTGTTTGCAAGTAGTATATTCATATTATTTTAATCACACTATCTTGTGTGTAAGCTTTGTAATTTTCGTGGTATGTAAAGGCTTATTTCATCTAGTCCATTTTCAAATTGCTCTACGTGCTTTACCTCATCTGATTACGTTTTGAATAAGTAGAAGGTAAATAGATGAAAGATGTTATTTAACGTGGAACAGCTCTTTTAGTGATATCTGTGATTACTGCTAACATTCTTTTCACGTTACAGACATTCTTTTTGAGGGTCTCTTTGAAGTTGGCAATTTTTGCAAGGTGTTATTGTAATTTCTAGTATTACGGACACTCTTATTTATAAGAATAAAGGTTATAAGGATGAATATTTAGGAATGATTTCAGAGTAATGCAAGGCTCAAGCTTCACGAAGACTTAGAATTCTTGTTTATTCGAGTTATATTACTATTTTTCGATTAACTTTTGAACTATCAGTACAATATTTATTATTCTGTCCACTTTTGTTTCGCTGTATGATGGAGTAAGACGTCAACAAAGCACTAAATTTATTCCTTTGATTTTAGGCAAACTAACACCTTTTGAATTTAAGAATAATTTGACGATAATCCATGGCTCAAAATCAAAAAATTTTAAGGATATTGAGGTTGAGCGAAAGGTTAAGCATTCTTATAAAAAAATTATGCAGAAAGGAATATGATCTTCAAGTTATTACTTCATTATATCTGTGAAATAATGCTCATTTGATGCTGTTTCTTCCATTTACTAGTTATATATTCTCCATTTTGTAATTCTATGCTGTAGTATGGATACACACGAGTTTTGTGTTATTCAAAAGCCCTTGACACACTGGCAGATATTTGTGTCTATGGCAAACCAATTTACGTAACTCTGATTGCAAGAAGATCGAATCAATTTGCTGGGACAAGATTCTTGAAACGAGGGGTTAATGATGAGGGTTTCGTCGCAAATGAAGTAGAGACAGAACAGATTGCACATGACGCTTGTTTTATTTCACTAAAAAGTGGTCGATACACCTCTTATACGCAACTTAGGGGGTCTGCTCCATTTTATTGGTCCCAAGACACAACGCAAGGAAGAATTGTTCCAAAACCGCAGATTTTAGGTAATTTGAGATCGCAATCTATGTTCAAGTAGATTTTCTTGGCCACATTTGAATATACGCAATAGCTGTATTGTCCATTCTCAGTTTTATGTTTGAATGTTGGAATACTGCAAATTCAAATGATAGGGGGCTCTATCTTTTAACCCAGTTGTTTGTTATAGTTTTTGTTTTTATTTGTTTTATTTAATCTTGTTTACCCACAATATCCATTCAGCTATACTTGTAACTGCATAAACTAATACAATATTACATAAAGAAAATTAGGCTACCATACCACAAAAAAATAACAAATGTATTACAATGAGAAGTATGTTATTACTGGTCTTCCATGGATTTGTACAAATTAGGGCCACTATAGTGTCTTTTACCTCAAAAGGTGACATTTCATCTCTTTTTTAAATCGTGCAATGGTATTGACATCTCTAACATAACGAAAAGGTACAGAAGTTTAAGAATTTGATAGAAAAAGAATTGAGTTTAAATGGTTTTGCCTTTATTGGTAGTAGTAATATTTGTTTTTCAAATCTTTGGAAAGATGGTATAGTATAGATTTGATTTTCTAAAAAGAGCCATTTGTTTCCCCTTCTTATTTCTGGATTTATATTCCCTCTCTATCTTAGCCAGGGCTGTAGAAGATTTGCTTCAAAATATCCAGTTGCCATTGTCAAATTATTTTAGCCTTAGAGCTTGCAAGTACAACTACAACAACCGCCCATGTATGCTATATTATTCTAACTTTTAGTCGATCGGACAGACCCCTATTACGCAGCAGCTGCCCTCCATTTCAATAAGCTGATGGCGAGATTTGGAAGCCCTATTATAATCCTAAACCTTGTCAAGGTACGTTCTGCTGTCTTTCATTTTGCTTTTGGATTGGAATGCGTGTTTGGTAGTAAAAGCTGACTATCTAGCGAGTGGAGTCATTTTCAGAGGGGTTGCTATTGTTAGCATGCCATACAAACTGTATGTATCCCCCCTTTTCAAGCAAACATTTCAGAAAAGCCCCAACGCTATTAAGCCTCCTCTCTCTCATGAAGTAAATTGTTGATTGTATTCTTGAGGCATGGAGAATGTCCTCTTTGCCAGATGAGATCACGTATACAGAATGTAGCCCATGTACAGAATTGTCTGTACGTCTCAGAAACCTAGAGAATATTGATCCTGTCGAAGGCATCCAGGAAGAAAACGTTTCTAAAGAATATATTCCAGTATTAACAATTGAATGATTCATATGAAGATGAAGACAGTATTGCTGACTAATGTTAATAAAGTTTCGAAGTTGCTAGCAACAATTTTCAAAGGAGATAGTGAAGAAGGAATGCAGAAGAACACTTTTATGAAACTTTTACTTTGGGTTAGTAATGAGCCCCCTCTCAATTTAGTACCCATCTAAGAGTCCAAAAAGATAAAGAAGCCACCCAAGGCTTAATAGAACTTCTAAGATGTATAAAATGCTAAAGATTTTTGTATCAAAAGTAATAACTTTAATAATAACTTTTTCTGCTATACCAAACGTATGATGACTATCTGCCCTATTTATATCAAGGCATCTGAGTAATCTTTTATCCATTATTTTCCAAAACATGCCTCAATACTTACCGAAGTTCTCTGGAATCTGCAAAACCTCCTAAAAATGGGCGAAGATATCTCCTAAATTTTCCTAAATATCCTAAAAGAAATTTATGAAAGAAAGTTGGAACCCTGATAACGACGCACTTGTGTTTATAAAGATGCTGGTGTTAGGAATGCACCTTTTTCAGCTATTGTGTTTTTAAATCAAGAGGTAGATCCAGTGCAAATTTATCAAGTGGTATCATTGCTATGTGAATTTGACTATATAGCTTCTTTGGTCCTATTGGAGTTTACATTCTCTCTCTCTCTCTCTCTCTCTCTCTCTCTCTCTCTCTCTCTCGAAAGGATTGTTTTCCTTGCTTGCAAGTTAACTTATCTACTATTACGCTCAAATATTTTCATATTATAGAAAAGGGAAAGGCGACCACATGAGCAAATTTTGAGCGAAAATCTCAAGAATATGGTTCTTTATTTAAATCAGTTTATTCCATCAGAGTTCGCTGTGCAATATATTGCATGGGATATGGCCAGGGTAACGAAAAGGTATGATTAATTTTGCACGATTTGGTAGGGTAGTTGAATAAAATATGTCTTATATTGACTAAATATTATCTATATTTTCAGTAATGCTATTGTATAGGATACTCAGCAGGCCCATCACTTAGCTGCTAAATGGATGAATCAATCAGAAAATCAATGAATCAATGAATTAATCAATCAATCAATCAATCAATCAATCAATCAATCAATCAATCAATCAATCAATCAATCAATCATTCTCATATAATCTGTTAGTCAGTCAATCATGGCATGACTTTGTCTCTTACCGAAACATTTCACTAAATGACATCCCCAATCTATCAATCAATCAATTAATCAATCAATCTATGAATAAATCATTCTATTAATCATGCAATGAATCAATCTGTCAGTTAGCATATTAATCAATGATTCTCACATCATCAATCATGCATTTACTTTTATCTCTTACTCAAGTATTCACTGAATGAATGAATGAATGAATTAATTAATTAATTTATGAAGGAATGAATAGATAAATCAATGAATGAATGAATGAATCAATCAATTAATCATCTAATCTTGTACTCACTCAGTTACTGGCTCGTTCATTAGTTCAATATCTTTTTACAATTTTTCACATCTTATCTATCTCACAGATTACTGTTGACTTTAGCCATTATTTTCAATGTACATTATACACCAGATAATCCGGCATCAGAGAATTCGTATTTCTTCTATACTCTCAAAATTCTACGTAGTAAACTATACTGGTTATTCCGGATTTTTTGAAGTGTATCAACTTTATCCGGATTTTCCGTCGAATATTAAATAAAAATGCTCGAAGTTGCCAAATTATCGAATCCATATCACGAAAAAGACCTCTTCTAAGAGGAAAGAGATCGAAAGCGCCATATCTAGCAGGTTTTTTTCATAACTGGTTCACTAACTGACAGTTTTTAAGGGTTATATTTGTTGAAGGGCTCCAATAGATGCTTGCCTTGTTTCAGTTCAATTTATTATAATTAACGAAAGCATTATGAAAATATTACTGGAATTGATTGAATTGAATTGAATACCTCAGTATGATTAGTTTTCAGCTGTAAGTACATTACACACTGTTTGTTCTAGAAGAATAAGGTTTATGAGCACATTAAGGCTCAAAATCGCTGAAATTTAAAAACGGTCTAAGAATAATACGAGGCTTCATCAAGATGGAAGAATTTATTTGTATTTGGGCTATAATGGTGCTTTTAGATTAACTACTGGACGATTTATGCAATAGATATTATTCTGCTCCTCTTGATTTACTTTATGATGACATCACCAAAGATACGAATATATTCCTTTAATTTACAAACAAATTTACATCTTTGACACTTGAGAATAATTTAAGAATAATCCTTGGCTCAAAACCAGAAATATTTAAGAATATCAAAGCTTGGTAGAAAGTTAGACATTCTTATGAAAAATCATGTATTCCAACCTCTACGTAATTTAATGTGTCAAAAATTGACCCTCCTTTTTATCCGGATTTCCACTAATCCGGATTTTCCGTTACTCCTGATCAGTCCAGAATATCCGGAGTATACGGTATATATAAGCAATGCATTCCTTAGCGTATCGTCACTGCTATCCAACGATCTTTAGAAAAAACTCTGTTTGCATAGTTCTAGCTGGGAATGGAGTTGATTGTGCAGCTTATTATAATAGTTAGTTGACTATCATTTGTGTATCATTTCTAAGCAGTTTTAAAACCCCTTGTATTAATTCATGCAAAATATTCTCCTTTAGCAAAGAGATAAGTGTCATAGAGAGATTGGCAGAAATTGCTGAGAAGGTAAGTGGCTCACATGTTACAGTTTGTACAGTCTTTTGAGAGTTTTGTCGCTAAGGTGCTACTGAGCTTGGCTTTGAGAGGTCTTGAAGTGGCCCCTTGTTTTTGTTTTCACGTATTGTTACTTAAACACGCAACAGCAACAGGATTTGGCATTTCTGTTGAAGCATACGCAGAATCCGCCAATGGGAATGCAATTGACATAGGTACCTGACTCTTCAGTATTTTATGAGAAAGAAAGCCTTTTGTTGTCAAAAAGTATGCATTCTTTGAGCAGAGAAGGCACTAAAGATGGAAGCAAAAGGGGTAAGTGGAGAGTGTTAAGCAAATTTAGAAGAACAATTCCGTTCTTTGCTTCCTCTGTTTCTACACGTCTTAGATTCCAAATTGAACTGAATGTCTTTTGTTGCATACTAGCTTCTGTTTCCTGTCATGGCGATTTTGTTGTGCTAGCAAGTCATAACGTGTGTCAAACAATTGCTTACATTATGCTTAAGTTTTTTTTGCATAACATAGCTATTACTGGGAGGTTAATGGTTAGAGTACTTGCCCGGTATTTGGAAGGCTGATGCTACGTAGCATACTTCTAACAATGATGAATTATTTGCTCGTTGCCTAACAAGCAGCGTATATTTGGGCAAGGTAATCATTACTCTGTAGGCAATACTAGGTAGAGAAAAGTTGTGAGATAAGAATTAAACTATCCAACGTCATATGTTAATGACCCGTGGTAAGTATCCTCTCACAAGAACCCTTTTGTCTACGAAGGTATATGAGACTTTCTCCACTTAGCATAACTGCCCTCTTCATCGATTGGTAGCTTATTTCATTTCATTTCATCTCAAAAAAATAGCATATTAAGGTTACCCATCAGCCGAAGCTGATATGTAGCTGGTCTCCAGGTAGTTTATATTTGTTGCAATATACCGTTGTCATTTCAGATTGTTAAAGAGACTGGGTTCTTTCACAGTGGGCCACAGCTGTACTGTAATCAAATCAGAAATCACCCAAAGTAAATATATTTTCAAAATTTTCTACTTACTTTGCTTATCTCAGAAGAAAGTGCATTTGGTGTTCGTCCTAGGAGATTCAACTTATTTTCATGTCGTGTATAATTGACTCTTTAGCTGGAGAATTACATATATTTTCAAATGTAAAAATGGCAAATTGTTATATTTCATTGCACGGTATTCAGAGCTAGAGGTTCCCCGTCACGCGTCCTAATGTGAGATAAAGCAGAAACCCGTATAGACGCACCTAGGATTTTCTTGAGCTGTCTGAATAGGTCCTTATGTAATGAGTTGGTATTTTCAAGTCCAGCCTGTAAGGTTCTTAACAAGGTTTATATAAATATATGAGCTGCTTCTGCAGCAAAGTCACACTTGCAGTCTGGTTGACGTTGTAACTTCATTTACACATTATTTGTTAAGGTCTTTCATTGATTCTTATTTATTAGCAATACTATGGTGAAACAACTGGATCTTTTTGTTGAGGTGTCACCATGCAAGATTATATTAAGAAACAGTCTTTTGCCACGTTATATACAGCTACATACTTGGCATTCTCCATGTGTGGCGCTTATGATTTTGTACAAAAGCTTGTATTTTGACACTTGAAGTTTCATAGCGTTGTAATGTCGTTTGACAAGTTTCTAGACTGTTGTATAGTTTGCATACGCAAATTTACCGCTTTTCTTGCTAAGCATGCAGATATCAATTGATATAAATTGTAAGTGTATGGCCACATCACTAGAGATCAATAAATTTTTGGAATACATATGCACAGGGAAAGCCGAGGGAAAAGTCTAGTCATTTGTCACTAGCTTTACACGAGTTTAAAGACCCTAAAATTCCATGTAAATAGAAGATAACTTTCTCTGCTTTGTAATCGAAACGCGCTTTTAAAAATCTTTTGGAACTTTGTTAGTAGGACCTGTTGACACCTAAGCTGCAAATTTTAGTCCAGAAAATTCGTTATTCTGTAGTCATTAACCAATTGTTATTCTTATCTTTACAGATTTGCAGGTATGAAAGGCTTCGGTTATAATGAAGAACATCCTGGCTTGTGTCAGGTATGCAAATGACATACAAGTTGTCAAAAAACTGTCAAAACTGCTGACCTCAGTTGTTCTTAGTTTATAAGCTCATTAGACGCTTTAGATTGTGAGTAGCATTGGCACAGCTAACAGTATGCAGTAAATAATATAAAATCTCCTCTTACCAAGTCCTGAAGTAGCATCTTTACACATGTTTTTACATCTGCAGTCTTTCATTGGTGGTTGTCTCTGATAGCGTTTTGCCATATAGTTAAGGGTGTAGTGCAGCTATAATTCATGACTCTCATTTTCAATCCTTTCAACATTCATATAAATGTTTGTTTTACATTTCGTCGTTTCCCCCCATAATTTGGTATCAAATCGTTTCTCTATCAGACTGGCATTCTTCGTGTTAATTGCGTCGACTGTCTTGATAGAACAAATACAGCCCAGTTTATGGTTGGAAAGTGCGCTCTTGGATTTCAGGTAATTGAATTTAAGTAGATTATTATGCATAATTTGCCTTTTTTTGTAAACAGAACTATAGAAATCTGTCACCTTGAAGTGGTTTTACTGTTCTTCTTCTCTGTAAAGAGTCTGTCTGCAATGCATGATTTGATGCTAGCTGTAATTATAGTTTTTGTGCATTTTATGTTATTAAGCCAATTTTGAAATTTGGTTTTCACTATTTTTCATTTGAGAAGGTGTAGCAGATGTTCTTTTGTACCCTAGCTTTATTCACTTGGTGTAACTGACAGTCCCCATATTGAATTTGACTCAGACGTTGTAAGGTGAGACCTTTGTTGTAAAGTAAACGCCCGTAAATAAGCTTTCATATAGAAACGCGAAAACTTCATCTGGTAAATATACCATCGTTTTTTTTTCAAGCTTATATTTTTCGGATGGACAGAGTTTGTTGAACGATCATGTTGGAATATATTTGATAGAAACTCTTTGCTCACATCTTCAACATTTTGAAATTCAGATTTTGCAACTCTTTGTGATATTGTCTGGTGCTTCTAAGGTAGAAGCTTTCTTTGGAAAGAATATTTTTGTATTTGAAGGGTACTAGAAGAGTTGTTTGAGGCCCATGGTGACACTTTGGCAGTTCAATATGGAGGATCGCAAATGGTTCATAGGTAATCATGGTACCTTTGTTTTGGTTGTTTACCATATGTTTTTTCATATTATTCAGTAGCTTTATTTATTACCTGGATGCTGCACATCCCAGCAAATAAGAACCTATGTTTCTAAAAAGCAGATGGATGAGGTTGCTCTCTAATGTGGTACCTACGATAATTTCGTGGTGCCGTTCTTATCACAATGACACACTTCTAGACGTGAGGCATAGAACATTAGATTATAGAATTGTGGGCGAGCTGACTAAATTTCAAGTCTTAGAGGATATGTTTATTTTGTTGGTGATGCACAGTCTGCCTATTGTTTTGTCATCCATGGTCTAAATAGAGCATAGTACTTAAAGAGTGCCATCAAATGATATCTTGAATGACTAATTTTTAAATGGGTGCTAATTAGCATGATATACCATCTCATGGGAGCATGTATCTGATTCTCTTCTTTGGCTGTTTTATTCCACAACATAAGTCTGTAGGTTCTTATTGTCCAATTTGCTGTATTGATTACTTTAGCGCAAAATAAACTCTCTTACGATTCATACTTTGACAGATGACAGGGACTACTCCGTTTCATATTCAGGAAAATGTACTTTTTGACACTGTGCCGATGTTCTATAATCTTTTGCATATTAGCATACTTATAAATCTGACATTCATAGAGATTTTGAAACTTTTTGAAGCTCGATGGTTTGGTCTTCAATGGCAAAAAGTCTTGAGTATTTTTGTAGAGTATGAGAGCCTTGAAATATGCAATGTTTTATAAGAAAATTTAACTTTTTGTTGAGCTTCAATTTTCTAAAATTTTTCAGATTTCGAGCCTAAGATTATTCTTAAGTTATTCTAAAATATCCCATGTGTAGCTTCGCCTGAAAATCAAGGCTATGTATTCAAACCGTTGTTGATTTCTTACCTAATCACAAGTGGAAAAATAATGAAACCTGTATCGAAAGTACTAAAGTTAATTTAAAAAACAGTATCATATTTCGAATACGCTATTCTTAAATTATTTTTGAATTTCAGCGATTTTGAACCTTTATATTCTTGTAAACTTTATACCTAGGAAAGAGTGTGTATACAACAGTTGTCAGGAGGTTTATAGAATTCTTTGCTGATGTGTGATTCGAGAGTGCAATGTGAGACATTGTTGCTGTTGGGAAAGTGTTACTTAGAAATTTGTGAATTTACAGCTCCCACAGATCTGGAGTTAGAAAGTTATAATGCAGTAGTTATTGGTTTCAAAATAAATGTCCTTTGTGGCTTAATTTTTGAATCTTTTTATCATCAGCATATGGACTTTATAGTTATGAGTGTCGTTTTTATCCACAGAATTCGCACTTATCGAAAGATCTCACCTTGGACGTCTCATTCAAGAGACATCATGCAAACAGTATCCCGCTACTATAGCAATGCATTCACAGGTAGTTAATTGTTAATAGCTCTCGCAATTAATAGTTTCTAAATGTTTTATGTCGATTAATGTGTAAATTTACATTTCTCATGCAAGTAGAATCTACTGTGACAGGACATGATTGTTGCTGAAATCCACGTGCTCTTGAAAAACATTCCTATGTTCTCATGCAGTTTAACGAAGGACTTTGCTAGTATGAAATTACAGAGTACCATGATATCTTGATAATGGCAAAGTATGAACAAGAAATGATTGCCATTTCACTCGTTTACAGCATGCAATGTACCATTTTAGCTACTTTGTACCACAATGGAACTTATTGCATTTGGCTAATTCATAGTGTTCTATTACTGGTTAATAACTTTTGGTACCTAAAGTAGTGATTCACATCGGAAAGATTTTACCTCTCAGAGGGGCAATTAGACTTTGAGCGAGGAAATCTATCCGATTCACAAGTTCTGGGCCCAAATTTTCCAAAACTATGAATTCGCGATACAGTGCTCGATACCTGGGTGGTTTAACGAAAAATATCAAACTATCAAGGTCCTTCTAATCTTTTCTATCAACGATATGTTGATGATATTTGTTGTGTTTTCGACAATGATAAAGATGCAACACTATTTCTTGACTTTATTAACTTATAACATCCTGATATCAAATTCACTATAGAAAAAGAAACCAACAAGGTTCTGGCTTTCCTTGATGTGTGCATTGATAATAATGATCCTTCTTGTCTCAAAACCTCAACCAATCGGAAAAAGACTTTTACTGGATTGCTCATTAATTTCTTCAGCTGTAATTCCTTCTCCTACAAAGTAGAGCTCATCCGTACTCTAGTGGATAGAGCTTACAAAATAAATAATTCTCTACTTTCATTTAATAATGATGTCAAAAAGCTCACACACATCTTCAAAAGGAATCAACTTCCTGAATATTTAGTAAATAGGGTAGTTAAAACATATCTTGACAATAATGGTAATTCTGCACAATCTGATAATAATAATGCTCTCTACTTTAAGCTACCATATCTTCCTTTTTCCAATTTTGCCCAGCGTAAAGTTCGCGCATTAATCAAAAGATATTGCAATAATCTTACAATTAAATTAGCATTTTCCTCCTTTAAGATAAAAAACCTGATGAAAGTTAAAGAGTATGTGCCTAGATCGTCCCGTTCTTGTGTTGTCTATAAATTTACGTGTGCGGGATGTAATTCCGTCTATTCTGGTGAAACGTGCTGACACATTTCAACTAGAATTCGTGAGCATCTTTTCGCAGATAAAAATTCATACGTTTATAAATACCTACAAGGTTATAAAACAAGTAAAGATGCCTTTGATGAGAGCTGCTTTAAAATCATCGATTCGGCTAAAACGTACCATCAACTAGAAATTAAAGAGGCTTTACATGTTGTGTGGAGGGGCCCAATTTAAACAAACAGGTCCAGCACTACAATTTCTCCTTAACATTCTAGCCCTTTCAACGATTTTCGTTCTCTTCATTATTCGAATTACTTTTCGTTACACCCTCTATTGATTTTACAACGTTTATTAGTGTGTTCTATTTATCAATTTAGTATCTTAGCAATTGAAGATGGATAAAGCAATATCCGATACATGTTTTGCAAACTGAAACTTATTGTCGACTTTTTGGGTCTGATTCTCCCCTGATGAATGGGCAACCACGAAACAGACTTGTAGGGGTAAAATGGTAGTTTGATTTGTGTTCTTGTGGTAGTCTTGTACTACGTTATATATATAATTAGTTATATACTAACCAATAGGTGCCAAAAACAGGGACTTGAAAACAAGCCACTGTAGTCTAGTGGTTACGAGGCTTGCCCAGAAAGTAGGAAGCCCTGGCTCGAATCCAGACGGTGGCATCTTTTCATGTCCTCTGATTTTTCTGATGATGTAATAATGCTACAGTGTGCTTCTAGAAAGGAGAAATCCTGGTACACACACACACACACGCACGCACGCACGCACGCACGCATGCACGCACGCACGCACGCATGCACGCACGCACGCACGCACGCATGCACGCACGCACACACTACATATATATGTAGAGGTTACATTCTATGGTGTTAAAATGCCTTGTGAGTTTTTATTTCCCTTCCAGACAACGATAAACAGCAAGCGATAAATCTGTTTCTTGGTGTTTTTACACCCAAAGAAGGTGCACTGAACTTATGGGATCTTCCCACAGATTATTATCTGCATCACTGTGACACAAGGCTATTTAGGGAAATTTCATTCAAACCATGGTATGATGCACGCACGTATAGGCTACTTTTAGAGTGTTAATTGTGAACAGTGTTTCTTCATTTCAAAGAATATGTGAAAATTTTATGCAAGCCATTTGATATAACGTACTTATGCTTTTATCCAGCATCAATTTGCAAACTGACAGGCCTTTTAGCCTACGAATTTAGATTCGAAAGATGTGAAAGTGACTTTTGCTTGTATTGCTTTGCTAGGCTTTTAAAAGCTTGACTATAAGGTACCTCATAAAGTGAGTAATATGTATTAGTCAAAATGGGAGATTGAATTGGATTGAACAATAATTCTTAGTTATTTGCATTTAGTTATACCAAGTGGTGGAGCGATGACGTTTTAAATGCACTTCCATTTCCCTGTGATGAAGGTGAATATTTTGCTATATACTTGCTAATAGTTTCATTTCATATTCATTATTTACTGTTAGTTTCCTACTAGTATGTCAAAATACTACTTTAGACCATTTTGCAAAAACATGCATATCTGAAAGTATTTTTACAATAATATGATATAAATAAGTAAAGAAAGGAATAAGGACAAGTACAAGTATCAAAAATTCAATTATTATGTTAGTGGCATATTCTGCATGTGCACTGCCCACCAGTCCAACTTTTTATTTTTTTTTGAAGCGAGCAAGTATCATCGAGGATATTCCAGAGAAAGCTTCCCCTGAGTTATAAGCATTCTAATCCATATGATGTTGTTTTTGCTTTTGGAAGTTTGCAAAGGTTCTTTTTCTAAGATCACATTTCACAATTTGTTTTCATGAGATTTCAGAGCAATTACCTTCAATTCAACTACGTTAGTGGCATACCTACTTTTCAACATCTAGCCATTGCAAATTATAGAGTTTTCTATTTAAAAATGTCCAGTTTCTCTATTGGCATAGCATGTTGCAGTCGTTCCTTCTTATAATTGCTGTGCAATACAAAAATAACCATGATTATCAAACATAGCATTATTTTTTCAAGGACCATTGCAAATGAATGTAATTTTTTCGATGTTCCAAAATTTTGAAAGTTTTAATGCGAACTGTATTTCAAAAAATAAAGGGGAAACGTTGCAATCCCTTCATATTTATTGCAGAAAGTATTTTTTATACGGCATCTTTTTATACACCTTTATATAGTACAATGACAAACTTTTACAAAATTGATGCCATTGGTATGCATTACCCAAATGATATGATATAATATGCATTACCCAAATGGCCATTTAACAAAAACAATGCAGATGCTAAGGATTACAACAAACCCTCGTAGTCTCTCCTTAGGGAGGAGAGTGGTTTAGATGTATTGATAATCTATACATTGGTTTCTCTGTATTCTCGCATGCTTTGAGTATAGATATGTTATATATAGATATGATACGAATGTATAGATATGTTTAAGTATTAATTTTTGCTATGTTAGTTTGGAATTTTATGAATTATGAGCAATACGTGGTGGTGGCTAAGCCTTATAATGCCTTCCATAGTACCTATTTGTGCTAGGGAGAGCCCATTTTTCGTTCATATAATACCTCAGCTATGTAGATGATTTATTTTCATATTACTCAACAGTCTTTCATGTTACAACTGCTTGCATTACTTTTATCTTTATCTTTGGCTATTCACAACATTTGAATACAATGACCAATCAAAATGCAGCAAATTTCTTTTTAATGTTGTTAAGTTCTGTTACAGTTCAGAAAACCGAGCTGCTGAAAGATCATGTGATTGATAACTGTGAGGAAAACGAAGAAACATTGGATGTTTTTTCAGAGTATTACCGACCTTTTGAATTGACGGAATTTGACACTTTATACACTCACACTATGCCCACCTCATGCAGGTATTTGGTGACATTTTTGTAGCTTGCTCTAACATGGTGAAGTCATTAGGCTTCCATAGCCTCAGAGTACGGTAGCTTGAGATCTAAGCCTAGTGAATATTTATCGAGCACTCTTTCATCGTTATTGTTGAGAAGCTTTCCTTCCCTCCTCAGGGCAGTTGTCCGATATCAGAGGTCCTGGAGCAAATAGAGAACGGAAGCCTCCTTTGAGCAAAGCAAGCAGAAACATTTTAGAGTCTTGGAAATCACTTTGGTGAACTGCTGCTGGTCTTACGTTATGAGATCTTGTAGGCCTTGAAGCATTTAGGATTTTTATACCCTAAGCCTTGATGTCCTGGAGTAATATTCTTCCTCAGCCCTCTTCTCAGTGGCTCTGCCTCTCTCTCCTAATAAATGTCAATGTGTTCACTACAAGTTTTTAAGCGAGAAAGCGATCCAGGCAGTTAATTTAATTGTGACTGTCATTATGTTAAGAATTGGCTGATTGTATGGATCAGATGAAGGCAAGGAGAAACACTAAAACAAATCAGTCGAGAGCAGGATGAATAGTAAATGTTTTTGTTGATGTGCTGTTTGGTGTATCACTGGCAATTGTTGTAGGTGATATTCTCAATACCCTTGAGTGGATGCTTTTATTTATTTTGCGCTATCACCTTAATATTACTGTGCCAGCAATACGTAAGCTAGCAGTACCCTTCATGAGGCATAGAAGATTCTAATTCACTTGTTAGGCTGTTGATTCTTTGCTTTTCTCTGATTTCTGATGAGTCATGCTGATTCTTTTAATAATCAAAATTTACCTTTTGGCAATAAGATATTCCTTGGAAGATTTGAGACTATTGTTTATAGAAAATGTTGTTCTTCATGCTTTTAGTTCTTAACAGTTAACTCCATATTTGATCATTTCGACATCATTTCGCGAAGCTCTCGTAGAAAGCTTTCTGAATAATCTCAATAACATATCTTAACGTTGTTCATGGCCTAAAGTTCTACACAAAGTATTAGCTGAAAGTCTACTCATTGTTGTCTTCCATCTACTTTCAGGGTTTTATTTGTACTTTGACTAAATCAGAAGCTATGAAAACTTTTAATAGTTAATATTATAAATTTGAAAATGGCACTCTTTTAGCACTAATATTTTATTGTTATAGCAAAGAAGGTAAAAAGTTTCAGCTGCTTTAAGTGTGTGTTATTCTGGCTGACTTTTGAATCAGATAAGAATTCGCAAAGTATAGTGAGAGCATGTGTAGGCATGTAATTCCAGGATTTTGTTGTGATGGTGTGCAATACTTTATAATTCCACGAGTGATCGAATAAAATTTGACCAGTTGCTACAATGTTATTTTTAAGGTCGATAGCTAGTTAAATGTTAGCAAACCTTCTGTTTAGTAGGACATCTGACCGTGATTTTATTATTTAACCACTTATGAAACAGGATTGATCTAATTTGCAAGTTATATAACTTATTTATGTCAATTTCTTTTTAAAGAGATTTCATGCCAGCCTTTTCTTCGGATCCCAGTCCTTTCACTGTCCGTGCAAGAGGCAGAGTTGTGGAGTATGTTTCAGAAATTTGTGTCTTATTTCTTTCTTATTCAATGGCAGAGTATTTCTTTCTTCTACATGATATATATTGACTAATTCAATAATATTTCTGAAATTATAAGTTTGTTTATAAGAAAGTTTCGTCTTGCTATCCCAATCATAAAGCATCAGTTCTTCAACAAAACTTGAGTGGTCTTAGCTCACTAGTTTGACTTAATACCCAGTCTTTTTAGATAATACCTCCTACTGTATCCTTTAGGTATCTTTACGTTGTATTTTTGAGTAATTATTAAGGTTGAGTAACTGCTTATTGGCTATTGCAGGCCAGGCGTTCCTCCTCGAAAAGCGATTGTTGGCTCACCAGCAGCACCTGATGATCTTCCAAGCAGTGATGAAGAATCTAGTAGTGACGATGACAAGTCAAGAATCATTTCACCAGCAAAAGAAGTCTCATCTACCGATACACCAAACATAAGCTTCCAGGCACGAATCGCTATTCAAATTTTTCGATTGAAAGCTTTACCCATGCTAACTTTTGCGAGAGTACTAGCATATGAAAATTCTCCTAGTAGTAAGATGACTGCCTAAATTATGTATTGAGCGCCATGGGGACTTTTTTGTCAGGCATTATCGAGGAGAGCTTAGTAGAGAGGGACGTAAAGAAGGAAAGAGGGGTTGTCTTTAGTTCTCTTTCAAATGGAAGTCTTGTGAGAGGGGGGCTTAAAAGAGAAGGGGGCTTACTACTTTAATTGCGTTGTGTTTTAGCAGATACTTGATTAATATTGCAGAGTTAGGGTTAGTACGGTACTAATATTTATTGCCTTCCATGACAGATTAGGCAGAAAAACGATGGTGATCATTCAAGTTCAAGATCAAGTTCATAATTTAAATTCCAAACTATAAATTTCAACATTAACTACAAATTGAATAACAATGACTGTGTATTAAGAAAACAGAGATAATAAAGAAGGAAAATTATGTAATAACGAAATTTATATATTTAGAATTTCCTAAGGAGGAGCTCTCTTCATAGAAATACTAATCAAGGAGAGAGCCCACCCCCCATATAAATTTGCTTATCCATTATAGCTGTAGCATTCATGTAGGTCTGTGCTTAACTGAATGCTATAAATTTCCCTAAGCTTCCTTTACTCAGCTTCGATATTAGGAAACATGTTAATTTAGCCTGAAACGAGCTCAGTTCAGGCAGCAATGTCGCCGTTTTGAAATATTGACAGAATTCAGGTATTTCATCAACCTTATCAGTACAACTTCATTTTTAATAGCTATCGCTTGCAATTTTTGTTATTTATGGCATATCTATGTAAATATCGAAATTATGTTAATATTGATTAATGCCTGTATGCATACATTTGCATTTAATTATTAAACTTTCCTCTACAAAGGAGCTATTACCAACAATGAGCCAAGTTTATGGAATGGAGCCTAAGAGCCCGAATGAATGGGACCTCGAGTTATACAATAGGTATGCTTTTGTCTTTCAAATTTTATTACAGTTAGCAGTCAGTGAAGCCTGCTTTTTATACGATTTGGCTATTGGTTTAGTCGAAATTCACTGTTGCTATTCAAGGATATTCGCCAATAAGGATTCCTTTTTGTTATCATGTAACTGGTTCTAACTCACCTTGAGAAAATATTTTCCACTATATTTTGAAAATATTTTGTATCTTTTTTTTTCTTTCTGGTAGCTTTTCCTTACTTTTCGGGAGCTTTGACCACCTAATGAGTGAATGAATGAATGATTGAATGAATGAATGAATGAATGAATGATTGAATGAATGAATGAATGAATGAGTGAATGAATGAATAACTGAATGAACAGGAAACGAACGAACGAACGAACGAACGAACAAATTAATGGAAAAACCAGCAGTGGAATAGGTAAGTAAAGGAATGGATTTAGGAGTAAATAAATGGTTGCATTGATGAGTAAAAATGAACTATGTTTTGTCTAGGGAATGGATTACAGAAGAGGTTTCTAGGCCACACTCGTTCTGGTGCTAGTTGGTACCTTTAAAAGCACACTTTTCATTTAAAAGCATTTCTGGAGTCTTCATTAGTTCCGCTTTTACTTTTTCCTGGGCGAGAATTTGCTGCTGGATTACAGAATAGTAATTTTAATTTTAGACTTCAATTTTAGGGGGCTATTAGCTTTCTGCCCGAAAGATGAATGAGATCTGAAGAGCAGTCAGCAAAGTTACCCGAATGTTCTATTGATCTTTCAAAAAAGTTCCCTTAATGAGAAGAATCTCTGCCCAACTGAAGGGTACTGTAGCTCCTCTGCCATTCCCTCTCATATGCTTTTGCTAGTCTTTAAAGCTGAAGCGCAAATCATATACCATTTTCCTGACTGAAATAGTGACATTAAGTGCAAATTAGTGGGCATAGGGTGTGGCACCCACATAAAAATTATCGCACGGTCCTTTCTTTCAGAAAAATCCAATCCATGTCAAACAGCGATAGATCATTGCATAGTTTGATATGGGATACGTTGGCAGGTCAGTATTGGGAACAGACGGCCAAATACAGTGCTACGCCCTCAACAAATTTTTGGTGTCCTCCTCAGAAACGATTGTTGACAGTAGGTAGACTTTGTAGTATTGTGCTCCCACCCCATAGTAGATCCGTCTATAGAGCAAGTCCAGAAAGAATAAAAAATGCAATGAAAGTGACTTCAAAGAGGTATTAAGGGAAAAGAATCGAAGCTAGCAAAAGATAGAAGGTTTTGGTAACAACCATAAAAGACTATTTTTGGCCTTACTGTCTTGTTGACAGACAGCAGACGTTGAGGCTGCCTCCCTAAAAGACGTCGAGGCCCAGGGTAACTTGCTACCTTCCCCCCTCGCTGGCTTTTCTAGTCTCTGATGGTCGTGCATGACATCGAACAGGGAGTAGCAATTAGTTTTTCCTGTATCCAACAGATCGCTTTCTATGCTCCGTATTTTTGTTACTCTGCTGCAAAATGCGTGGGAACCATAGAATTATCTCTATGGTGGGGACAGATAGTCACTTCTTGTTCTGTAGAAATTCTCCATTCCCTTTGCAGAAATAATCGATTTTGTTCATTGTTGTGATGACTGAAACCATTCCATCACAGTAGTTTTTAACCAAGTTTCCGCAGAGCCCCGACGTTCCTTCAGTACTGTTCAGGGGTTTCACCAGAAGTTACACGAATGCAATAATCCATGGGGCATACATGTCGACGAAAAATCTTTTAGAATCTCAAAAGCAATTTGAAAAATCTTGGAAAAAATTAAGTCTCGGGAATGTTTGAAGATTATTGAAACTTGTAAAGCAACTCAAATGCTGTAAAACATTGTCAAAACTCGTTTTGTGATAAATAGCCCTCCAGCAAAAAGGTTGAATATTGCTGTTCGAAATTTGTTTTTCTAGTATTTCAGTAACGTACTATGTAATTTGATTCAGCTTTAGTGTTGAAATTTTGTTTCAGGTACGCTTACCTTGCATCTACATCTCGGCCTAAAAAGTACAGAGACCGATCTAGAAAGCAGGAGAACTTGTGGTAAGTACCTACAATCCTGACGGCAAGTGCGTTACGGATACAAAATAGTGCCCCGTGTGAGGATCGAACTCACGACCTTCAGATTATGAGACTGACGCGCTGCCTACTGCGCTAACGAGGCTTGGGCCAGTTGAGCATTGATCAGTGATGCACCTGTGGTTTGAAATGTATGTACATTGTGGGTGACCAACTTTCAGGCCCGAGGCCATGGGGTGGCAAATTCTACTCATGAACAACAGGTTGCCAGCTTTTTGGCACCCCTGGGAGTTTTTCCCAATATTTTTGTTATTGGTTTATTTTTATCTCAGCCTTGGTCGTTGTGAGATACTAGAAAGCTCTATAATTTCCTGCGTACATATTATCCGTTTGATTGTGATAACATAAAATATCAGATGAGCTATCTGATTTTGCCCCACGTGATTCATCCAGGACAATTTTGCCACCCCTGAAACACAGGCTTGGGTACGGGCTTGCTACCCTTTTTGGACTTTGGGGTCAAGATCAATATTGCCCCTTTCATACTGCTCCGTTTTTGTATATAGACGTAGATGTAAATCTACGTTTTTTGTGAAACTGTCCAAACTAATCGGTACAAAAACGGAGGTTTACAAAAACGCCATCAAAGTGAATACAGTATTTAACAAATGGATTTTTTTCGAACGCAGTAGATCAGTCTGAACGCGCAAAAACAGATATATGTCTCGACCACAGCATTGTGAAAGGATTAAAACCACCGAAACGGAGATTTTTCCTCCATTGCTGTGAGCAAAAAACAGATATTGTTATTAGGATTTTTGTACAAAACCGGAGCAGTGTGAACGGTTAAAAGATATCTTCAAAAACGGATAAACTCGTAAGCGTAGAAATGTGAACTCAACCTATATTACCTCTGCCAGGGCCAGCCAACTTTTTTCTACTTTTTCTTTTTGTTTTTAGTAAGTAATGTCGGGGAAAGGCCGTAGGGCCCCGACAAAGGAAAAACTGAGAAAATGAGGGGAAGCTTAAGTAGAAAGGGAGACAAGATCAAGTTTGTTGATGTCCGATTTAAAAGATGACAAATTGTAGGATTCAGGGAAAGTAGTGGGTGGCAATGATTTCCACAGTTGATCAGTTTAGTAGTTGCTGTGACAAACGTGAAAATGGCAGACTAAAGCAACTGCAAAATGTAAAACAATGAACAGCACTTTGAAACTGCATATCACGTAAAATACACGTTTTTTTTATAAGATACATGTCTATAAGAAACATGAGGTTGGAGTTGGGCAAAATTAACAAACATTTGAGAAGCATAGGCAGGCTGAGTATCAAATACTTACTAAAGTGATTTTTTTATCAAATTAGCTAGAACATTTAATGAACATCCATTGCATGCCTCACAAAATCTGAGCATCCTTTTTCTTGCTTCAGAATTTCCTAATCTGGGTTGTTATTGCCATTGGAAGTCTTTAAGTTTAAGAAATATTTAAGAAAAACTTAAGGCTGGATTTGACGAACTATTAAGAAACATCCAGGCTGAAGCCAGAGAGTTTGTTTCTTATAAAAACAGACGTGTATATTCAACCTTTCACCAAGCACTGGGGCGAATTGGGTGGTAACTGGGGTCGGAAATTGGTGACCCCTGTTGTATATGGTCATTAACTTGTTTTATTTTGGCTTGGAAAATATAGCAGTTTTTGATGGAGGTGCGAATAACTGAAGATTATTTCCCATAGATTTCGATGAAAAAATCTGTAATTATTTCTAGAAAATTGAAAAATCCTTGAAATATCCTGTCTGGAATTTTTAAAAATCGTTGCAACTTGTAACACAGCTCATACGTTTAACAATCTTCAAAACATCTTTTAATTCTCAAATTTCAAAATTAATAAAATTTTCAAAATTAAAATAAATCTTTGAGACAAAATTCTTTCAAATCTTTGAAAGAGCTGGAAATATCGAAAACCTTGTAGACATTTTCTCTGTTATTTCCCAGTCGCTTTTGAGTTTGAGCTGCTTTGGCGACTTCTATCCAGAAATACAAGACTTATAAACACTTTAAGCAAGTCTTGGTCTTGATAGTAAGACATCTTTTATTATATCATCCTCATTTTTCATAATTTCGTTTCAGGAAACCACAGAGCCCATTTGTAGCGAATGACAGTAGCAAAGAAGTGACAGTACCATGCGTAACTCAAGCGGCGAAATCATTATATGAATCTTACGTTCAGAGTGGACGCGTTGGTCCTCCCTGTCCATCGAAGGAAACTATGGAAGTTTATTCCAAATATATAGCCCAAAAATATATGTGAAATTTTTGAATGCATTTGATTTAAATTATCTCAAGTAGTAATATATATCTTGTTCATCAGTTGTCAGAATGAATTTCTTGTGTTAATTGCGGTAATACACGATTGTTGAAAGAGAAAATTTAGCATTAAAATTCAATTAATTGTAAAGGAACCTAGATTCCCGCTTTTTGTAGAAATAGCCAACTTTTTGGAGAACCTTAATGTTTTTACTTTATATTAAATTTTTCTTCAGCAATAAAAGGAGTAACCTAAATAAAAGGAGTAACCTAAATAAAAGGAGTACCCTAAATAAAAGAAGTATCTGAAATCAAAAGAATACATTCAAATTTTTGTTGATGTTTTTCTTCATCTTCAAAACAAAACGAGAAAAGAACAGAAAAATGAATGTGATGTCTTTACTGTTGAAGTTTTAATCAAGCGTATTATTCCTGCATTTCAGCGATATTCAGCATGAATATTTTTACAGACCAGCGATCGGGAACCTTGTAGCTCACGAGCCAGATATGGCTCTTTTCAGACTGCATCTGGCTCTCTGGTAAATCTTAGCAGAAATTTCTGCAAAGCATTGCAAAACAGCGAATGCTCCCTGAAAGGCTTTCCAAAGTAAGCTTTTTGTGTCGTCTTTAGGTGTCATATAGCTTAACAGAACATTGACCAAGTCGCTGTCAAATCAGACAATTTTACGGTTCCATTTTATGAGAATTTAATTGCCCTTTGAGCCAAAAAGTTGTGTATAGCAGGGATGTGCCGAAAGACTTTCCGTTGGGAGGGGGGCGTTTTCACCCATTTACCAACTGTTACTAAAAAGTATTTCACGGAAAGCACTGTGGCCAAATCTCTTGCAGCATGGCCGCCGACTTTTGACCAGCTTTCTTGAAATTTCAGACATATTGCCATCCCCCTCCTCCCACCAAAACGCATCGCCGGTGTATAGTACTGGCCATTCATCACTGTTGCAGAAGTAGTTACTAGGCTGAGCTGGGTTACACTAAACCAGCACTATAGCGTCGCTACGTTTGTGTTAAGGCGTGGTCAAAATATTCAGTTAAAGAAACGAAATCATGGTCTTTTAGGAAAGCAGTCACTGTGTTGCTTAAAACATTATTATTCTAAATGCCCATTCTGTTTTTCATTCAATAAGTTCTGCAATTCGCACTATATCTGTGAATAAGCATGTAAGTGTATTAAAAACGGCTTGCTTGATCCTATCCAAGGCCTTTGCAAGCAGGTATTGTTTATCTGGGGTATGTCAGACCCCACGCACCACAGTTTAGTAGCAAACCTGTGACCAATGCAGCTAGGAGATATTTCGTATGTATGTGTAACAGTAATTAAAGATAACTAGGCTCAAAGTGGAATTTTTCACTTTGGAAAAAGACTTTTGTTTTATAAAATATTCTTGTTTGTTTTATAAAATATTTATGAAATGCTTATTAATACCTTCATTTCTTGCCTTCCTACATACTGTTTGCATTTCACGTATTTTTTTATAAGAAACCAGCTTTATGCCTTCAGCCTGCATGTTTCTTAATATTTCGTCAATTCCAGCCTTAAATGTTTCTTAATTGCTTCGTAAATTCTTAGGACTTCTAATAGCAATTTCAACCAAGTTTTAGGCAATTATGATGCAAGAGTTGGATGTTCAGGTTTTGTGAGGCATGTAATGGATTTTTTCTATTTTGTTCCGAGACTGCTAAAAAATTTCCTTTAAAAGCAGATTTCTCATGTCATTACTTGAAATTCAGCCTTGTTTCTTAAATGTGTTCTAATTTTTACCCAATTTCAGCCTCTTATTTCTTATAGGGGGGTGGTGATGAGGCCTGGGCCACGACGTCCCGCTCATCCAAAAGGACAGGATATGCGAATATTTAGCCTCTACCTTCTTGGTGTGATAATCGCCGCGGCATTGGGTAGCAGTTACAATGCTTGCATATGGCCTCTTGCACACTACAGTGTCCACAGCAGCACCTTCCCGTGGTACTCCCTGTTTTAACAGAGTTTGCTGTGGGGGCGTCTGAATACCTGGCGGGATAACTGGGTGTGGGCAGATGGAGCTCATTAGTCTCTTCTGAGACAGTTCATCTAGGAGAGGGATACTCTGATTTCAAACCTCCACTGCCTTGTGGATAGATCTTGGTTGATCAAAGGCTAAGGAAGCACATCCTGACAGAAAAGCAACCCACTGCCTTGTGGCTCATCGGGGACGATGGAAGGCTAAGGAGACAACCCTACAGAAACCGGCAGAAGGCAAGGGGAAACCACTGTTGTATCCATCCCAAGTAAAATCATGCCAAATTCAAATCTAAGTTTAGACGTAAACGACGTGAATGGAAGCTCGAATAGAGGGTCCTCGTCCGGTAGAGACAACCATGGGTGTCAGGTGGTTCTCGACCGTCATCAAGCTACTGCACACAAAAACAAGACAATGCTTAATATTGGAACCTGGAATGTAAGATCTATGTGGATGCCAGGGAAACTAGACAATATCAAAAGAGAAATGGAAAGATTAAAGGTCAACATAATTGGAATAAGTGAAGCAAGATGGACTGGGAATAATCAGATAATTTCCGACCAACACAAAGTAGTGTATTCAGGAGGAGAAAAACATGAGTTTGGGGTAGCCATAATTTTAGACAAAGAAACGAGCAAATCATTTATGACATATTGGCCCATTTCTGATCGAGTTTTGATGATAAGATTAAAGGGACAACCTTTTGACATCGACATCATTCAGGCCTATGCTCCAACATCTACTGCAAGTGATGAGGAATTGGAAAAATTTTATGAACAGCTTGAAACAGTAAAAGCACAGTGCAAAAGCCAAAACATAATTGTAGTCATGGGAGATTTCAATGCGGTAGTTGGAAGTGAAAGAACAGGTAATACAGTAGGCCCGCATGGACTTGGAGAGAGAAATAACAGGGGTAGTGATTTAGTAGAATGGGCAATAGCACATAACATGAGGATAACAAACACTTGGTTTAAACAGCATCCAAGAAGGAAATGGACGTGGCTGAGTCCAGATCAGAAGACAAGAAACCAAATTGATTACATAATGATTGGAGAAAGATTCAAAAATGCAATCAAGCAATCCAAAACTTATCCAGGTGCTGACTGCGGATCTGATCACAACCCAGTAATAGCCCAGATGAGAGTAAAATTAAAGAAAATTCAAAAGGCTCAACACAGACTAATACCTAATCTGTATGTACTCCGATATAATCAGGAAATACGGGAAAAATACACCATCGCTGTCCAAAATAAATTTGAATGTCTCTATGAATTGCAAGATATAGAAGAAAAATGGGATGTCTTTAAGTCAGCATTAAATGAATCTGTGAATGAATTGGTACCAGCTAGACAAAACAAAGAGATGAAAAACAAGTAGATGACGCAGGAAATCCTTGAAATGATGGACACCCGAAGAGCCAACAAAAACAATCCTGAGATTTACAAACAACTTGATAAAGAAGTCAAAGACAAATGCAAACTAACAAAACAAAAATGGTTAGAGAAACAGTGCCAAGACATAGAAAGAGCCCATTTCTTAAACCCTATTGAAATGTACAAACGAGTGAAAGAAGTCAGTACACGCAATAAAAAAAAGTCAAACTCCAAAAGTAATTGTATAAAATCCAAAGAAGGACACATCATCTCAGAAAAGGATAAAGTGCTGAAAAGATGGTCAGAATATATTAAAGATCTATACGACGATGAAAGACCAAACGTTAAAATCATTGACAAAAACATTGACGGACCTTCAATATTGATGGAAGAAGTAAGATATGCAATGAAGATGAAAACCGGGAAAGCAACAGGGTCTGACATGATCAGCATAGAAATGACTGAACCACTGGAAGAGAAGGGGATAGAAGCTGTTACCCACCTGCTGAATGAAATGTACAAAACTGGAGAAATGCCCAAGGACATGTTAAAATCAATATTTATCGCTATTCCAAAGAAAGTAGGGACAATAGATTGCAAATCTCATAGAACCATCAGTCTTATGAGCCTTATAACAAAGATATTATTGAGAATACTTTTGATTAGAGCCAGGAATAAAATTAAAAGAGAAGTATCTGAAGAACAATTTGGGTTCCAAGGAGGGAAAGGTACTATAAATGCCATATTTACCCTCAGAAATGTGGTTGAGAGATGTCTGGAAAAGGGAAAGGAGATTTATATTTGCTTCATTGACTACTCCAAGGCCTTTGATAGAGTTCAGCATAGCAAAATCATGGACACATTGCAAGAACTAGAAATTGATGGAAATGATTTAAGAATCATAAGAAACCTGTATTGGCAATAAACAGCAGCCATTAAAAGAAAACGCGACGAGCACCTACCAGCTCATAAAAAGGGGTGTAAGACAGGGGTGAGTGATGTCACCAGATCTGTTTTCCATTTACACAGAGAAAATTATGAAGTATATAAAGGATATGCCTGGAATAAGATTTAATGGACACGTTATAAACAACTTAAGATATGCAGATGACACAGCTCTTCTAGCAACAAATAAGAAAAACCTGCAGAACTTACTAGACGTGGTGGTGAGAGAAAGTGAAAAAAGGGGACTAAACTTGAACGCTAAGAAAACCGAAACAATGGTCATTACAAAAAGAAAAGATAATCCCAACTGCCAGCTTACAGTAAAAGGAATGTTGATTAACCAAACAAACAAAGTTAAATATCTGGGATCCATTGTAACAGCTGATGGCAAATCAATAGAAGACGTTAAGAACAGGATAGGACAGGCCAAGTCAGCGTTCAAAGACATGAATAACATTTTTACCAGCAATTCAATGTCAATACATCAAAAAAACGTTTGCTTCAATGCTATGTTGAACCTATCCTCTTGTATGGTTGTGAAACATGGAACATGAATGACGAGACAAAGAAGAGGTTGGAAAGTGCTGAAATGTGGTTTTTAAGAAGGATGATGAAGGTGGCTTGGACAGAAAGAAAAACAAACGAAACTATATTGAAGGAAGCTGAGACAGAAAGAAGATTATTATCTGTAATACTAGAACGACAAGCAAGATTTTTTGGTCACGTGATGAGGAGAGACGGGCTGGAAAAGTTAGTGACAACGGGAATGGTTGATGGAAAAAGAAGTGTAGGGAGACAATGCATCAAGGCTATCGACAACATCAGAAAATGGATTGGAATCAACAGCAACACAGAAATGATAAGAGCAACAGATGACAGGCGGAATTGGAGAGGCATGATCGCCCACGCTTCCAAGCATGGCACTTCCTGATGATGATTTCTTATAGACATGTTTCTTACAAGAAAAAAGCGTGTATCCTATCTCATAATTTCCTCATAATTGGGGTATTTCTGACTGCTCATCTAGGGACGCTAATTCTTGATTTTGGGTGGAAAACGTCCACTCGGTTAAAAATAAATAGACGGGGGTGCTGTTAGAGTGTCCTGGAATGTATTTTATGTAAAAATAATAGTCAGTGTTAAGTTACTTTCCAAACTGGAGAGAAGGCAATACCAAAAACTGCTTGTTGGTCTTACTTTAAGTAAAACACACATAAAATCACTTGGAATTGCAACATTTCAATCCAATATCGATAAAATTCCAATTCGTTTGGGAATACCTAGAGATTAGTAGATAAACTTAGTGCTTCAAAAGAAATCAGGAGCATAAACACTTCACCGTACATGATAATGAGATGATATAAAGTTAGTGTTACTATGCGTTTAAACTTGCACTAAATATCATCATATTTCTTGTTTTATATAAACTGCATAGTTTAAACCGGCCTCAACACTACCTTAAGTCCTAGGGTGGTACATAATCGTATTCGAGCCTTGGCCTTGGTCCTGGATCATTCTAGATAACCAGCAATTGCAACATTAAATACACCAAACATATCAACATTTCAAATTTGAGGACAGGCCGCAAATGAAAGTGTCAAAAGGATACATCAGTTTGCCAATGACAACGATGATAGAATTACACAGCTGAAAATCAGTCTAAAACTATACATTGCATAAGGCCTAAAAACCATGCTTCAAACATATACTGGCAAATATTCCTTTATATCCAACCAATGCTGTCAAATAATGATTCTAACCTATACTATACTAAACTTCCACTGAAAAACTGCTGGGTTAGGGTACATGTGCTTAGCAATAATGTTGGTAGCAGATAAACTTCCAGACAATAATCTTAAGTTGTAAAACACCCCTAGTAAGTCTGAAATGCTAAATTCAAACGGTTACTTCGAAAATGGAAGTAAATCTTGTCTTCTTTAAAAGCAATACAGGTGTCCAGTGAAATGACATAAATGGACCATACACATTGCCATTTCCGAATTAGCCAAACCTTGAGTGTCATTTTAAAATAAATCTAAAATTGACTAAAAATCAATATATATTTGATTTTGCTAAAATCACCCTCTAACAAAAACCAGGGCTCAGAGTGGTTCTGGAAAAGAAGGGTATATTTTATTGATATGGAAGACGTGGAGAAGTAAGGCCACTTCTCTGAAAAGTCCTTCATGGCAGGGAAGAGTCAGGGACATTGATCTGCATGCAGCTACTTGATAAAGCATTGTTGTGAAACTAGGTAAACGGAGGCATAAATATTGAAAGAGGATGACCAGTAAGTGAAGTTGTGTGAAACATTTATGGCATGAGAAAATGAGCCAATAAGATAATTTACTGTACTGAAATGCAAAAAAGCTTGGTATTATTGATTATTCAAATTTTTCGCAGTTAGGGGATAATTTAAAAGTTGTAAGGATTGCCATGGAGAAGGGTGTAGTTTTTTGGGAAGGAGTTAGGGAATAGCTAGTGCATTTGAAGCTATCCACTCTAAGCCCTGGCAAGACCTACATTAAATCGAACCTACTTAACTTTATACAATCTCCAACAACTCTGGTAATTTAAAGCTTCTCCAAATCTCCTCATATTTGAATCACTTAAAATACACTGGTGCAATTTCATAATTACAAAAATAACTATAACAAATCATACAATAGCAATAATAAATCATACAATAGAAAATAACTGTCTTTGCAATTGGGAATAAATTTGGAAAAGTGAAATAGTTGACGTGCAAAAGCTGGATATGAAAGTGTGGTAACACAATATAACAAACACTCATGGATTAGCATTTTTCAAAAGGTATTTTGCATAACTTTTTATTTAATACCTATCAAGGTTAGAAGTCTGAACTGGCCTGTAGTTAAAAGAACAACGCAACAATGGCTTGTGACTAAGGTAGAGGAAGAAGTGAAAGCCAAAAAAGCCTAAGCGACAAACAAAACGAAGGCCTAATGGAAAGTAGAATTAGTCTTAAAATGGATTCTATTTTACAAATCAAGGAACATATTCTCATTGCCGAATCACTTATTTTCTTCAAGCGCGCAATTTTTCTTTAAATTTTTTCAAGTTGACATCATTGAGTGAAACCTTTTCCATGGTGTCATTGCTATATATAAAATCAAAAATAATAAGCTACCTAAAAATAAAATCTTGGACCAAAAATAAAATACAAAATTCTCCTCTATTATCAAAATAGTATCTTTGCAGGCGTGCTAAACTGCTTCACCAATGCTGTGATTTCTTGTTAATTCCTTGGAGGTCTGTGAAGTGTCATCAGGGACATCTCCATGATCATCTTCATCCATGTCATCCACTTCCTCAAGAATTTCCTTCAATATTCAAGAAAAGAATCATTTGAAATTAAAGTAACCCTCAATGAGATTACATGGGATAGAAACAAAGCTACTCGACTTGCAAAGGATAAACTATACCCGCGCAAAAATATACCATAGATATCGGCAATGACTTTTAGATTTAGAATGACGATGGAAGGACATTGAACCAATACTTAGTATTATTACTGACGCTAGATGCTATCACAAAGTACTATAAACCGTGCATTCTTATTAAAAAGATAGGAATTCAAGTCACATTTAACACTAAACACAGTATTATCCATCATTACATTATTGTACAATGAGATAATAGAAGTACTTGCGCTATTTTCTTACTAACAAGAATTATAATTCACATTCTACTTTTAGTGTTAAAGGCCTGTTACATACTAGATATTCAGCTGTAATTTGGCCCGAAAAAAGCAGATTTTGCAGATTTTCAAAATATCTGGAAAAACATCAAACCAAAATGCCTTTATTCACAAGCAGTTCTGATCCCTTGATATGCAAAAGGTTCTCATTATAGCATCAGATCATACATAAATATTTAACATGCAACATGGTTTTAACAGCTACAGAGTAATTCCACCTTCATGCTTGATGATAAAATGCAATTCTCTGATAAAACTAAAGTTTACGGTTCTCAATTGTGAGAATTTCATGCAAAGGTTGTTGTAACTTTAGAACACAATGAATTTTGATGAGTCAAGATAAATAAGGCAAGCCTAATGAACATCAATTATCAAAAAAGTGCTGCAAACAAAGTGAAAATCAAATGAAAAATATTAGAAATTCCCATCACTTTCCAGTTAAGATCAATGGAATATAGTTAAATCTTATTTGATGTTTTACTAAATCATAAAACTAAGCAAGAGCGAAATAAAAGAATAAATTTTGTATCTATAATACCAAAGTAAATCTGAAAGCAGTATTGCAACTAAAATACAAAAAAATTCTAAGTCTTGATGAAGTTTTGCGTTATTCCTAAATAACTTTTCAATTTCCACGATTTTGAGCCTTAATCTTAACCTTTTAAACTTTAATCCTATTAAAAAAAGGGTATGAATTTCGATACCTTCTCCATTGTGTGTACAGGAAATTGTTTTCCAAACATACGATAAAAATTCTTAAATCATTCACCTCAAAGTCATGGTCGTCAATGAATGCATCCTCCTCATCAACTGGGTCAAAGAACTGAGTTTTGACAAGTACACCTTGTAGGAATAAAGGAAATCTTACAGCTATTCCTGGTTTATATGATAGAATGAAACTAAATGCCAAGTGATAAAGTGAATGAGAAAGTTATCAATAGGATCCCAAATATGATACTTGCTGAAAGTGAAATATAAATAAAATCTACTATTTCATTAGATATTACAGCGTAAATGATGCTCATAGTTTTCACTAGGGAAACTTCAGGAGAAAATAAAGCTAAATGGCGATTTCTATCGGCAATAGTAGCCTTTCAACTAATTACATCAGTAGTAGAAAATAAAGCTAAAATTTGAAAAATAATGAAAACTAGTTGATCAAGCACGACAGCAAGTCTTAGGAACAAAAGTAAAGTATGAAAATTTAATCAGTTATGATTGAGGCGGAAAGTGGGTAATAATTTAAGAAAAGAAAGCTTAGTGTCAAATACTAACTGGAGCTGTTTTTACAAGAAAAGTGTTAATCAAACTAGAATCTAAATAGAAACCAAATCATTGAGTTCAAAAAACCCAAAACTTTAATTTTTGCACCACAATTAACTAATCTGAGTTGCTACTAAGAAACATCTGAGGCTGGATTTGATAAAGTATCAAGAGGCCTCCAGGCTGAAGGCAGAAAATCTGTCAAAAGAATGTTTGATTCTATGAAGATGATCCCAGCTCCATTCACCACATGGTGAACTTCATCACCTATGCTATTTTAAAAAAATAGATAAGATTTGATAATCTGTTCACGGTTTCAGTATTCACATTGAGTCTAAATATAGTCGTCTATTAAAAGTACATTTACATTACAATCTATCATGTACGTGAAATTTTAGAATGCAAAATAATCCAGAGTCATAGAAACTCACCTGTAATTAATCCTCCTATGATTGCATTGACTATGCTAAGTACAAGTCCTGAAGCTTGGAATGCTGCTTGTTTACCAATCGTTCTGCCAAGTCCTGCTGGTATGTCTGGCTCAAACTGATTTAATTCGTTATAGGCAGTACTGTTCTTCATCGGGGCAACAGCAGGGAACAGTCTATAAAGGCTAAAAACAAACATTTGGTTATTAGCGTAAGCCCAATACTGTACCAAAGCACCAGCAGCTACAGCTTAGTATGATCATTTGATGTACGCATGCTCCAATAAATCATTTAAATTAAAACACAACACAATCATCAAGTTTCCCATTCAAATGGCATTACACGTTTTTTTAAATAAGAAAACGATTTATGAGCAACCTAGTACTAGGCACCTTGTAAGAAACTCTTGTAGCTACTAGGAATCAGCTAATAAACTTCGGACAGATTGCAAAAGGAACCGCTACCTGGTTCAACATGTAGCGGAACCAAAAATGATGTGGACATGATGTTGCTTTAGAATCTAGCTTGCATTGACGCAATTTGTTGTTATAATACTAACAGTTTGCTACGTCCATGTTTTGTTTACGTGTTTCACTGCAATTTAGCTCATTGAATTAAGAAACTTTCCCCACTAGGCCTTAGCTGGGGTTTTCTTATACAAACACGCGTACACAAAAAACACAGATCCCTGTTTACATTATTACCTTGTTTTATAACTACCATATTTGGCCATTGAAGTAGCAATGATGCTGGCAAAGGCGCCTAAAAGGCCTGGCAGACAATGAACCGCAAGGATGCCTCGAATATCTACAATTTTGAATTTTCGTTCCAGCTTTGCCTGAGCAAAAGAGAAACAAAGATGTTCCTGTACACAGATAATTTTGCTCTCGCTAAGAAATGGGTGGATGAACATAAAGTTGAAGTTATGGATTCTATACAATCTGATACTAACTACCTATTGTGATAACTTCTGAATAATTAAAATAAACATTCGCTAACAGAGATATTTGCTTTGTGAACAGAAGGCTACTAAACATTGTAACCTTGAAATTTCCAAATAGCAAAAACTACCTGAAAGGTCAGCAACAAACAAAATTATCTATATATAGACATTTGAAAACGAAATTATATAAGAAAAGCTATAAAGCTTTCTGAAAAATCTTGAACTACTTAAAATTGCTTTAGCGTTTATACTGAGCATCATATTAAGGTGGGAGGATACAAGATTCAACGGTCAACAGAGGGAGAAGGTTGGAATTATCTGAAGAAGAACGATACCAATAAAAATATACATACCAAAATATATCTAAAACCAATTATACTTAAAAGTGACGAAACGATGCCTATAATTATTGCACCCCAGGGCTGGATGATCAACTGAGCTACTGCACCAATTGCGATTCCACCAGCAAGTGTCGAGTTCTGAATATGTGACTACAATGAAGAAAAAATTTGCTGAATAGTAGCTACTCGCAAGAAAGATATTTTCACCAAGGATGAAAATCATTGAAGTTCAAGCAATGATCTTACAAGGCTTTTACCCAAATTAGTTATAAATTGCAGATCTCAGAAGATTGCTCTTATTCAATTTTCTAGTTTTCAGGTCATTATTACTAGCTGAGGTCCTTGCCTCAGCAATTTTTCAGATGCAAAATTAAAACAACACTTGCTTGTCAAATATCAACCTAAAATACTACTTCTTTGTTGATTGACGTAAAAGAAAGAGACAGAGTATAGAGACAGCAGTAGAGAAAGAGGGGGTGCAAAATATATAAATAAACATACCATATTTAATTTTGAATCAGAACTTGACAAAACAGTAAATGCAAAAGTAGCGACACAGCTAGCTGCCAAAGCATAAACTGTGTTAACAACAGCTCTCCGCTCACTTATTTCATCTCCACCGTGCGAGTTAAAGCTTGGCCAGTATACCCATAAAAATATTGTACCTGTGAAAAGCAATCAATGAAAAGCAATCAAGCACGGAATGCTGTGCAATTTTACAGCCTAAAACAGATGAGACAAACACTAACAAAAAGTAGTGGATAATTCGTCAATATCAACAGTATGTTTTACTTGATCATAAAAAAACTCTTTATGATCACGTGCTTTGGCACTTGCGATGTCATGAATATTCATGTCAACATTTAGGAGTAAAAGTCCCATAATTAGGAGAAAACAATAGTGACACGAACAGAGCAACAAAACGCGAAGAGCAGGCTTGTTTCAACTCATCAACACCCTAAACATGCACGTTTACATTTAAAACAGTAATATCAGACAAGTAGCTTAATGATAAATAAGATTACCAGAAGCTTCATTTGCTAAATTAAGAAAGTAAGACGTCACTACGCTCTTAACAATGGTATATTTGAATACATGAACAAACAGCCATTATCAGCGTCCTTGACAGCACATTCGAATATACGGTTGCATTTGCAAGTATTCTGGGCCTACTATCATGGAGACAAATGTACTACTTCCCCTCTCCCTAAAAATTCCTAGTTAAATTAACTTTTAAACAGCACTTACCAAGCAAAGCAAATGTCCCTGATTCATAGGATGTACAAAAATATGTTCTATTTCGAAAGATTCTACCACGATACAACATTCGAGCAACTACAGCACCGTAGAATGAGCCAAATATGTGGACATACAGTGTCTTTGCATTGTCCGTAATATAAAGGAAGGATGAACAAATGCCTTCATTTACAGCATAAAACAATGTCTCCAGTAAAGCAATTGTCAGCAACTGCAATGAGTTTGCAATACCCAAGAACGCACCAAATGATACCAAAATAGCAGCCGTAGCAAAATCAGCAGAGATCATGCTAGAATAATAACGTCAAATCAACATCCTTGTAGCTCAAACCTACAAATATGGGTTCCATAGAGCTACTTCGTGAATGAAACTTAATTGAAAATCTAGAATCTTGATGAAAACCATCCTATGCCAGAAAGTTATTCATTGCATACTTTACAAATGTGTAAACACAAGAAAAGAACATCTGACTGAATATAAAATTTCCTGGGGTGACCAATCACTTAAAGTATACAATTTAAACAAAAAGATCAAAATAGCAGCTTCTGAATACTGCATGCTTTCTTGCTTCAACTGTTTCATATGAGCTGCATATGGTACAAATTTCTACCAGATGAAGGAATCCTTATCTCAAAGATCACCTTTCTTGGCCTTATGGAGGACACACTCAAACATATTTGAGTACTGGGGCCAATACATCTATAATTTATTAGTTTTAACACTACTACCTAATGGATGTTACAAAATTTTGGCACAGAATCCTCATTTCTAAGCCCAATATGTAACTGGTGACAATAATTCAACTGCCTCCATAGCAACTTGGAAAGCTAGCATAACTATCAATACAAGATGAATTACATCCAAGGAAAATTGTTTGAGTCATCTCTACTACAAACACAGTTTAATCCACTTCTACTCTCTGCCAGATGCAAGTAAACTCTGTTCATCATCAATGTGCAGGAGTAAAATCATACATACACAACAGAAATATTGCTTATTGATATAATTTGCATTGGTGATTGCAGAAGTATTCGTCTTACCACTGCAAGCAGTAAAATACACATTTTAAAAGGACACTTTGCTAGACTGATGCTGAGTTGATTCACAATATTTTATTGCTACTCCATTTCAAACTGGGTGCTTTCCTTGAACTGGCTGATTATTGGTTTCTTAATGTGTCTCACAAGAGAGTAGCTAATGTTCTGTTCCATGTTTCATTTTGACTCTCATAGGCTCAAGGCCAATTGCAATTTTTCTCTCTATAGGTGGCCACCTTCTACAAATGGCGTAGTCTTCACTAGAACTTGAAACTATTGCTTGACTTCCCTAGATATCTATACACCCACATGATCCCACTCCCAATAGTGCTATCAGTATTGATCTTCATTGGCATTACTGATTGCAATATTCTGGTGAACCTATATCAGGCCTTGTCATGACCAAAATACTGTGCATGCAATAATTAGCAAATGCAACTGATTTTGAGCATGCAATTGCACTATTATGAAAATGTTATATAGGCATGATCAGATCAAATCAAGAAACAAAAAAAATTTTACATTGCAACAAAGATGAAATTAATCAAACAATTTAGCTCAGACAAGGAAACTACCACAGTATAAATGATAACTGTAAAAGCACTTCTTCATCATCATACTAAATGCTGCTCCCAAAAGTCCCAAGTAAATGATCATTGTGGTGAACATGTAAGGGTGTGAAGTATACAGATAAGGCAAAGACCATTACCTTTCAAAATCACAAAATCAGAATTTGATGTCACCAGAAAATGTTAAAGACCACTTATTTGCAAGTGCAGTGAATCACACATGCAATCTGATTTGTGCAAGTGTGGGTGTGTGCATGTGCAGGGTTCATACGCATCTAGCCAAAAATTTTATCCTGACTTTTCCTGACTTTTTCCTGAAAATGAAGGTGTTTTTCCTGACTACAGATCAGAAATATATAGTATTTTTCCTG
>OLMO02000325.1:3458742-3478833 GCA_900291935.2 Cassiopea xamachana
ACATTTCATGACTTTTCCTGACTTTTCCTGACTACCCTTAAAAACATACTTTCCTTCCTGACTTTTCCTGACCGTATGAACCCTGCATGTGTGATCACATGTGCTATATGACAAGGCCTGCTATATCCTAACATTTGCAACTGCTATAATTCTATTCTACAAAGTATGGAAGTTTTTGATATTCCTCTCAGCTTCTTCTTTGAGTAATTCCACCAAGTTTTGACAAGACTGTTTTCCAGCCTAGACACCAACTACCAATTATTTTTCTATTCATGGACACCTGTAGGAAAAAGTCATGCTTTTTCCTCATATTTCTCCATCAACAGCAAACAGCAATGTAAACACATATTAAAGCAAGCAACTTTAGATAAAAAAGTATGAATTATCTTTTGTCAAAAATTTTCCTGTTCAGCTTCTTATGACAGGGTCTACATTCACATCTATGTAAAACATTTTGTTGCACTTCTGTGGGTGTGTTACAAAAAACTGTGTGCTTCAAGGAAAAATGGTAAAAAGTACGCTTACCCTTCTATACTCAACACAACTTTGCTATTCTTCATTTTGAAAAACCCCTGTAAAAGTGTTGCCCATTGCATTACAACTCCAACAATGAGAAATGCATGTGTTAGACTCCCCTGTGTATACCTCTTAAGAAATGTCAACACCAACCCAAAGCCAAGTAATGCCATCAGGTGTATATTCTGAAAGGCTAAAATTGCATTTACATGTATAAATTTATCTAGTATTATAAGCTCTAATATTTACAGCCATAAAACACAGTACCAGGGGTGCAAGGGAGCACTTACCACCTCAATATCTTCTGAATTCTAGGTCTGTGACATCACTGCATTGATGGTTCACAAGCAGGGTTGGAACTAAGGCTATTCTTATGGTGGTGGACTTTTCTGGCAGGGGGGCCTAACATATAGCTAAAATGTATAAAACTGCAAATACAGCTCTGAGAAGAATGCACAATCTTCTGACGGGGGCTAACATTCTTTGACAAGGGACTATACCCCTTAGCACTCCATTGGTGTCGCCCCTGATCACAGTTATTTGTTGTGATAAGAGGGACATAGGATTTAGAAAGCATAGAAAAAATTGTGCAGCTGTCATGGTTTATTATCATGCCCCACAAAAGTCACCCAATTGTCAAAGAGCAAACTCAAGCATGTCACAATATTGCGACATACCTGCCACATAGGCAATTGGTGCTTTGTGGCTTAAAAAGCCCATGCCAAAATATAGTGGCAGGGAATGCTTTTGAACAAATATCTTGGCAAGATAGGATAACTTAGGAAAAAATGCTTATGAGCTGTAATACAAAACAGCAGTGGTGTAGAGCTAATATAATAGCAGATGGAGGACTCGAAGTGTAGGACCTATGTAAAAATGGGTCAATAATTGCTGTTGTTGCCAATACTGTCTTTTCAGTGCTTGTTCAAGTTTCTTAGGCTTTGCTGCAATGATCATTGTAAGTATAATCAAATACATAGCCTTATTGACAAGCACCACATAGACAAACAGTAAATTAATTTAAGATTTCTTTGCATACAAATAAAGGGGTAAGCAGAGTCTATATTTTCTAGTGTGCTGATTAAGAAAGAGAGCTTAAAAAGGACTTTGTTTACAAGTTGAGAAATATTAACCCTCTTAGGGACAAGTCAGTATTTATCTACAGGGGGACTGGGTAATTTATCAGTCAAAAGTAAAAATTTTGCCAAAGCCCCTTTACTTAAATAGATTTGCAGGTGACCCCCTTCTGCATAAAGATTTTAAAAGATCACCCCACCAAAGTGGATACCTATAAGAATTACCAAACTAAAAGTCTTTGGTCTTCAGTGTCAACAATTTATTGTCAACTCCTTTATGCACTTTTCTTTATACAGAATCTAGCTCAAGGCATAGCTATAAAAGTTCCATATTTTTGGACCTCTCTTTATCACATTCTAGTACTAAAAGTTCCTTAATAGTCCCTTAATCTGCACTACTTTTATGGCCATAAAAGCAGTACAAGCATCAGTAAACATCAAAATTCTCAACTTCACCTTCAATTTTGGTTAGAATTAAAGACTAAAGGCACAAATAAAGTAGGAAAGATGTTCTGTTAATGTATCTATGTGAGTTTTGTTTGCAAATGGATGGAACCAACTTTCCAACTCTTGATTATTTCCATATAAGAAAAGTGTTCAAATTGAAAAGCTCCTTAAGTTTTTTTCTGTTAGTAGTATAAGCTCCTTAAATATTCTGGCTGGCTACATGTAGGTTCCATATAAAGTGGTTCCTTGCAGAAAAAAGTACATATTCTACCTCTCATCCAACTGGCTTACAATTACTTGAAAAATTTTGAAAAAACACGTAGTTAATTTTCTTGTACTTAAAAAGCAACAGCCCCTCTTTGCTTATTTAACATTACTGTGACGCCTTTCTTCTCCCAGTGCCCTCTAGGTAAATAATGACATGTCCCTTATCTATGTTCTATAAACAGATTTGTGCAATTTTTGAATGATATTGAAGGCAATGGGCACTTAGTATTTGAGAGACTTAATAGATTTGGCTGCATGTAGCATTCAACACTTTTAGTAAGTAAGCTTGGAAATTCTATACTTCAGGAATGACATAGTAGAGATTTTGGCTTTTCGTATCTTAATGGCAATGCACTAAATGTATTGAAAACTCTAGAACAGAACTGGGTTTTTGAAAGCCAATTGCATCTGAATAAGGAAATCCTTGAATCAAGTGATATCTGTTCAAAAACTTCTTTGTCTATATTAGCACCACTTGCAGTAATCCTCACCGACCAAATATTAACTATTCAATTATCAACACCTGTGGCTAAAGCCACATCATGAAGGTCAATGTTTCTGTCCCTCACAGGCAGATACGCTTAGTTTGTCTGGAAATTCTGATCCCGTGGCTGAAACTACCTATCTACCCTCATCCTGTTACATCATCCTGTTTACCAGTAAGCTTTTCACCAAAAGATGCATTTTGATTTCTGATCTCAAATAATGGGTTTCTTATTATCAAACGGATTGTATTTCATTCGATGCACTATGTAGCAATGACTGATGCGGCAAATTTCTATGTTCTGACTTTGGCACTCGAAAAGTCTTATCCAAATAAAAGCGTCGCTATTTCTGCGTGCTGACCAGGTCGAAGATTACCATGAGATAACAATGGACTTTGGACAGGTTATGTGCTGCTGTCAACATCTCTAGCAATGTGGCCTAGGACCTACGCTCAGGTAACAATATCTAAAAACCTACAGTATAAATGTGCAGTTATATTGTTCAAAAACGGGCGATTACTGCTACGATGATTCACTGACATTAGCTATTTTACGATGTATCCCATGAAGTACTGGCCGCTCAACATTCTGTGCCCAAGAAATGCGACTTCTGATAAGTTAGGTAAAAGTGCCAAACCGATGACGTGATGAAACAGCTCCGTACTTCTTGCCTATCACAAATTAACTATCGTTTCCGTATAAGTCTGATTTGCACAAAAAAGAGGGTGTATTAACTGCTTAAGGCTTCCAGTTAAATTGGCTATAAAGCAGTACACGACAAAAATCACCTGACCAGTGATATAAACACTTGGCCTAGGTGACCAGTCCTATCCTAAATGCCGGTGAAACAAAGATGTGCAAAAACTAGTAAAATTTTACCAGTAGTTTCAGTTGGATCCTTTCTTTTTCCTTTACCAGGATCGGCTGGTAGAAGCTCGCTGCCATAATCAACGAACACGACAAATAATATCAGCAAGATCCCTTGGAAGAGTAGCAGCAAACTGGCAAATTTCGCCTTGCCTGCGCTTGCACCTGCCATTATGTCCAAACGATGAACTAATTATGTATCCTATTTGCAAACTGCAGATATTTAAACACTATGCTGCAAGCATCTCAAAACTACGTTTTTCGTACAGTTTTTGACCTTCGCGACAAGCAGAGAACCCCAGAAATTTTTCTCCGCCCTAAACAATACTTTTGTTCCGATGTGTGATTTTGATTGGCCAATGGACGTCCAGCTTCACAGACGAGGCTGGCACTCTTCCTCGATCTCGAAACGAAAGGTAAATTTAAGGAAGCTCAGGGAAGGGTAGCGCTAGGAGATGGTTGATAGGGGGCGTATAGCACCTATAGCTCCCATCTTAGGATGCTACCACCCATTGGAAGATACAAATTACTCCATTGGAGGTACACTAGTATCGTGCAAACAATTTTATAAACATACCTAGCTCTTCGCTGAACTTCAATGTTCTAAAATTGTTCTGGTTTTAAGCCTTAGATTATTCTTTAAGTATAACTCCTTCTGAAAATAACATAAACAATTCAAACTTTCTTTGATTTCTTGCTTTTTCAAAAAGGAGCTGAAAGTTGGAACAGGCACAAGCGCCGATTTTTGACTTTTAACTTTCTCAATTTAGAAAATTATCTGCCATGAATATACTCTATAATATAAAATATGTATTTTATTACAGATGAGAAAACAAAAAGCTATCCAAATAAGCAAGCGGAAATATAGATGCATACCAGAAGTGTCAATACAGTAGGACTATTTTTATTACGTCACTTCTTGCATTGCGGTGACTTGAACTGCCAAAAAGTATGCTCAATTTATCAGGGGGCTCCCCCTCATAGCTTAGAGAGCTAGCTACAGCTCCCAGGCTCCCACGTAGTTGGCGCCTATGGAAACAAAACAATAAACATTGCATCGACACAACAAAAGTTTATCTAAAAGCAGCACTATTTCTCCTATGCACAAAAGTCTTTATAAAGCTTTAACCTTTCAATAGTCTTGGACTGCAGTATACTCCATATGTTCCAGATCTATCGGAAGTAAGGAGAAAATCCAGATTAGGAGGAAATCCGCAGAAACAGGAGGGTAAATTTTTGAAACATAAAACGAAGTAGGTGTTGAAATACTTTATGCACAGCTTGGAGCTAATGATGTACAGCTATTTCCTATTTATTCCAGCGATACTCTCAATCCACATTGTTAATTGTTATTAATTGAGTTGAAACAAAGGAAGTTTACATTTTCTGAAGCTCTTCAAAAAGATGTAGATCAAAACAACTACCAGCTAGTTATACAGTTAGGGAAAATCTTCTAGATGTGGATGGGATTTGATAGGATTCAGATTTAGGGATTGCATAGGCCGTTTTGATCTTCTAGATATGGTACTTTCTGTTTTGCATTTTGAAAATCAATATTGCCACAATATCCGAATACAGTTTTAGCATTATATAAATGCATTAAAGGCAGAAAACAAGAAACATCCAGGGTGCACTCATATCAAGTTTTAAGGGGCCCAGTTCCCGTGGGCCACCATGCCCTTAAACAGAAAGGACGGGCTGGTGGAGCTAATTCCCACCAGTACATATGTTGATATATGCTTTGTCTTGGAGTGAATTATTTGTCGCTCATAGCCAAGGATCATACATCAAGTTGTTTCGTATTGACACTTGGCTTGTTTTGGGAAGGAAACATGGACGCATCGAGGAACTAAATAAAATGTCCCACAATATTACAGCAAGACATGCAGGATCGTCAACAGCCCAGCCAGGGCTTGAAAAGTAATATTAGCTAAACATGACAGTCCAGCCAATCTCTCTTAAATGAAAGGTCGTGTAATCCAATCGATATATGCATGGTTGGTCAATTTCAGCTACGTAAATTGGATTCTGTTAAACTAGTAAGCAACTATCATGAATTTGTGATGAGTGCAAAGTCAGGGATGAAAGCTGAGGAGGCAGCCAATCTTAGGCAGCCAACCTTAGGCAGCCGATCTTAGGCAGCCGATCTTAGGCAGCCGATCGTAGGCAGCCGATCGTAGGCAGCCGATCTTAGGCCTAGTTTATACTGCTTATCATCGCCGAAGCGAATTAAATTACAGTAGCTGCACCTGTAATGCGGCAGAATGAGTTATACTGCGTATTATCACAGTAGTGAATCAAATTCTATTTGCCACTGGGAGGGCGGCATTACAGTGGTAAGGTGGCATGATTTGGCTGGAGAGTAAATGTGCTATTTCAAGCATGTTACCACGCAACAAAACTTTAAAATTGCTTGAAATTGAGCTAGTCGTAATGAAGGTGCGCATGCCCCCACGATGGTATCGGGATTAATCCGGAAACTTATCTGGAACTTTCCGCTTCTATTTAATTCGATACGCCACAAATCGCAGTATCAAACCAAGCTGCATCGAATAATTTAATTTGCCGATAAGTCGATAAGGCTAGGCGAATTTAAATCCATATTTCATGTTTGGTTTTTTACTGCGTATTTCTGCCGAATGTAATTCACACTTCAATTTTTTTCGTTTCATGAATTTAATTGGCTTCGGCGATAACACACAGTATAAACTAGGCCTTATAGATCACGACGCGGATGTGATAATTATGCATGCAGGCACCAATAACCCGAAACATTCTGATTCTTGCAAAAAACCTTTACAAACTGAACGCGTATCCCCCTTTTTCAGAAAAAAGGCTAGTGTTGCAAGAAGTAGTATGAACGTTGAAATTTGTTAACCAAAATGGGAACAAATGACATGCACGTATCATCATCATCATCATCATCATCATCATCATCATCATCATCATCATCATCATCATCATCATCATCATCATCATCATCATCATCATCATCATCATCATCATCATCATCATCAACATCATCATCATCATCATCATCATTATCATTATCATCATCATCATCTCGTGTCGTTTTTCCCGATTCGCCCCCGAAGGGGGCCTAGGACTGACCCTGGGGTCTGTTTTCGCCTGTAATTTGTTTAAAAGAGGTGATCGAGTCGGCTAGACTCAATCCACTCTAACCCCAACAGTTACTAGGTAGAGCTGTAGCGTGAGCCATTGAGTCTCCTTTTCACTGAAGGGGCCTGGTTGGACAGTTTGCCACATGTCATCAACATCTGCCCTAGTTCTGAATCACTGCGACATAAACCACTATCAACTTAAGGGCAGCTGTTTCTGTGTGCCCGCTTGCCACCACGTGGAGGTCTCCAACCACGGGCTAGCTCAACATCATCATCATCATCACCACCAACACCACCATCATCACCACCATCGCTATAATCTTTTAAATTCTGCCTCTAAGTACGGAATGTTCAAATATTTGCATTAGAATGGTATCAAGCCTTAATATAAGTTCCATTGCAATTACATTGCATTTGAGAAGTGATTTTTTATAGTCTTTTTCAATAAAAATTTTGACAAACAATTTGTTGTTGCAGTAGGTAACTCATTCCGCAATTTTGCCCCTAAACATCGAATTGATGTCAAGCCATACCGTCGTGTGTTTATATTAGCCACAAACAGATCACCTCGAGTTGATTGCCGTGTACTATGACAATGAACTAATGACTTTAAGGAGAAAAAATCATGGAAACAGTCATGTGCTATCATGTTATCTTATTCATAAACGAGGGATAACAATCTCAGTTTGATTATATCAACAATTGATTCTATTATGAGGGTAAGGAGGGGGCAAAGTGCTTCCCCCAGTGTATGTCAAGTCAGCTACCTCACGGCAAAGGTAGTGGTCCAGTCTAGAAACATCCATCTCTTTTTTAAAAAGAAACTACTTTTTCCTGAGCCTTAACTTTCTTTAACACGTTTTTTTAATGAAACCGCGTGTATTCGACAAACATTCGGCCACTGCCAAAATACTGGTCAGATTCATCACCTCTGCTTCCTCGAAATTTATTGAAAATCAGCCAATGAAACTGCCTGCCCACTGCTAAGTTAATGCGTAGATAACGATCTCATTAGAAGCAGGGTACTTTAAGCCAAAATCTTGAGTGAGCAGAAAAAGTTTTCTAGATGTGCAGTTTGCAATATATGCACTGTAAATGAGTACTGTGAATGTTAAAAATTTGACACATTGCTACTGTGTTTACCAGGCAATTTTGTAGCATGCAAACTAATAGGGACATTTCCATAGCAGGCCCAATACCTTCCCCAGTAGTAACAGGCAAAATAAAAGAAATCCCCAATTGCTTGGGTCCAGTGGATAACTTTTCAAATTGTAAAGATTTCTTAGTTTTAAAATACTCTAAAGTGGTTTTTTGTCAGCAAATCTGAATGAATTGTCCACAGGGGTGCTCTCTTAGGTGTGTAAGTGACAACAATGTTTACAAAAGTGGAATTGTCCATTTTTCGGTGTGAGGAACACAACAGAAATTGTCTTCTTTACTTGAATGTCCCTGAAGCCACATTCAGATTCACATTAAGATTTACATTCGCTCATATCCTGTACATGATACGTCCAATATGTATCATGGCATTCTTTGACATTATCAACACCAAATCTAGAGCCAAGCTGATACAAAATACTATTTATTAACGGTTTTTTGAGAATTTCTCTACCAGAGGGATCGTCAATAATGCAACTCATGGCATCAATGACTTTATAACCTAGTTGATAAAGAGGTTTAGGATTTTTCATACATAGCGAGAGAGGTACAATTATAGAAAGGACTGAACAGATAGTTTTTTATATAGCTGTTTCATGAAATTCTATCTAAAATTCATCAAGAATTCCCTTCTTTCTTCTGAAGTTTGTTTTTGTCAAATCAACGTAGTTGCTATTCTCTTCTTCAGCTTTCTGTAGAAAGTTTCAAGCAACCTCCCGACAGCTATTTCTAGCTCCCGATTATTCCGTACTCTGGAGTAAGTGGTACGAAAGCACCCACCTTTAGGTTCTCCGTCGTTTTTGAATCATGATTTAGTCTCCAGTCCTAAATCGCGCGCAGGGGCGGTGCTACGGGGGTGTGGGTGGGTGCGACGCCCCCCACGGACTGAAAATCATGAATAAACTCCGCAGAGTTGAGATTTTCAGCAGTCTACTCGGCAGACAAGACAGTTTTTTGTAGCCAACATCAAGGCCACATTTGCTAGAGAAAAACACTACACGTTTCTTTTTATAAGAAAATCATAATTTTGCCTGAACCTCAACTTTCTTAATTTTTCCCGAAATTGAACTTCAGATTTTCTTAAATTTTTCTGAACTTTTTCTGACAAAAACTAGCTAAAATGGGTTAACCATTCGCTACTAACATTCCGCTCTTGAATTTGAATTCCGTCTTTAACATTTTGAATGCAATAATGACCAAATATCGATTTTTGCCCAATAAAGAAGCTTAATTTTGAAAATTCAACTTCGTGATTTTCTTAAGATTTTCTTAAGATTTTGACGGTTTGAGCCTCATTTTCTTATAAACTTTTTTCTTATAAAACAACGTGTGTTCGCTTAGTTTGCAAGGGAGAGGTCAATTTACGTTAATTATGCAGTGTATCAATCTCTGTACTTGGACGTGCAAGGGCATTTAGGAAATACTCTGGTGCGCTACTTTTCATTTTCTACACACGTTGGCAGTTTCTTCACAAATTGATGATGGAATAACATTCTGCAGCTAAAAGCTAATAGCCAGGAGGCTGTGCGCAGAGCCTTCTTGGAGTATCAGAATTTGATTCAGTCCATCACTTTTGCATGTGCCTAAGTAGACTCTCTCACGATAAGATTTATTTTTTAAAGATCAAACTTTTGAGTTTTTCAAATTCGAGCAACACAGATTGGAAGGTACGACGATATTTTCCATCCCAGAATGAAGATCAATCATATAAAATAATTTTTCCACCACGCAAAAGGGCATTTTCTCACGTTCCAGAGAGAGTGATTTAAAAAGTTTTCTAGGGACAAGCTCCCAGACTCCAAAGTCTCTCTGGACGAAGTGGATACCAATAGATTTTCTCATCATTTTCACATTTGACTGACTAGACTCACTAACAATAAGATTTCTACTTTCAAGATCAAAGTTTTGTCTTCCATATTCGTGCAAATTGAAGGAGGTTGGGGTTTATACTTTCCATCCAAACATGAAGATCAGTGATGAAAACATGTTTTCCTAATACGCAGAAGGGCATTTTCTGACTGTCTATAGAGTGATATCCTAGAAAATTTTTTCGGGGGGAAGCCCCCAGGCCCCCAAGTATCTCGCAAAGAAGTTGATCCTTGGTACGCGAAAAGTGCTTCTCTATCGATAACCTACATTTGAAAAGCAGTTGGTTTATACAAGCCAACTACAGAGCCCTGGAAGTCTAGACTGCTGCCCTTTTCAACATAGGAATGAAAGTGCCTTTTTTGTAGTGGCCTCTCTTTTCAAAAATGGCGTTTTCCTGACATGGAAAAGACTTGGTCGAAAAAATTTTCTCGGGGCTTTGCCCCTGGCTCCCCGTTTTCCCTTTCCTACTGTGATAAGAAATGGCAATAAGAATCGTTTCCTTTCAAAAGCAATAATATCAACAAACTTCCTACAGTATTTCCTCCACTTACGAATCGGAAAAGAGTATTCAAAGGCCATTTCTTCTTCAACAAGTTTTTGCGTTAATTCGACCCATACCCTCTAACATTGCTAGCTGTGCGTCTTACATAATTTAAAAATGATTTAAAAACAGCTTTGGTTTATAAGACTTGAGATCACATTCCTTACTCGACAGCTTGAGACCTAGCACCCTCCCACAAGAATTTTTTTCTAGCACCGCCCCTGATCGCGCGAGTGTATTCGCCAGCTTCATCTTGCAATAAAATAAAACAGTGATCTTTGCAGAATGAAAGTAGAGCTTTTGCAATGACTGTTGACACAGTGACCGATTGATGTTGAAACTTCGGATGTAACAAGCTTGGTATTGAGATCAGTAAAAACTGATTTCAATGCAAGAATAATCCGTTGATTAAAATTTTTAAACACATTGTTTATTAGATACTTTCATTCAAGTATTCTTTCTTAAAGCTTACATGGGCCATACTCTCTTCCCCTTTGAGATCACACGGTGGCGCCAGTATAGGTTAGATGGCAATATTTAAGGACCAATTAGACAAAAAAATCAGCAACACAATTGCATTCCTCTGGCGTGCAATGTTTTTTGTAACAGGCCAAAATTTAGCTGTGAAGGGCATTTGTTGTCACACTTCTGCATGCTGATTGGTCAATTGAACTGGGAGAAAATAATTTTGATCAGAGTTCCCAACCAATCAAGCATTTTGCGCCTATGTTCCTTCAGGTGTATGTGTGACTAGCTATCACATTCCCTTACTCATAAGCAAAACTTCAAATATGCAAGCCGAATGTTTTGAAATAAGTCGTAAAGCTTCAACGATTTGACGATTTTAGGTGAAGTTCAGCAGTAATGAAGAGAAAGCAGAAATGCGGCAATGACGAAAGAATTTAGAATAAGAAGAAAGCGTTGAGCGCAGCCGCCTTTGCACCAGGGCAACGGTCACTGCTTGGTATGTTTGGCAATCAGAAAGCTGGAAATTCAGTTGCAAAATCGAATCTTACCGAAGAAACTGTTTCAGCTCAACCAACTAACGAATTATTGCATTGCCCGGCCAACAAGTAAAATGAAATGGATGATGATCAACTTAAGAAATACTTTTCTAAAGATGACACTGTTTGGTACAGAATTAAAATAGTTGTCTCGAAATAAAAACTGAAATGAATGACAAAAGAAGACGGCAATTAATGACATGCGTTGTATGTAAAGAATATGAGAACCAAAGTGATAGTTTTCCGCCAATGGACGTCTCCCTATGGCCTCTGGGAACCGAGTTGATGGAAAAGAGCTATTGGAATGCATCGGAGATCATTTGATGTCAGGGCACGCGAAGAAGCTAAGATATTAAAATACAAGATGAATTGTAGCAAAATAAGTCATCTTGGACAAAAATGTTTTAAAAGTGCCAGAGAAACACTCTCGAGTTCCTTCTCAGGTTGGCAGTAGATGTATTCAACGACTGTGGAGCAGAGACACAGAGTGCAAGAATGGAGTGTAGAAGGGGCGGGGTAACCTTAGTCACTAGTCAAGCCAAAATGTATCCAGTTAGTCACCAGTCAAGATTTTTTCCTTTGTTAGTGAAAATTACTATTTGGTACGAATTTCCTGGTATTTACGCCACTTACAACAAAACTACGCTTGTTAGCTCCATATGAGAATCATAATGTAAACAGACTGTCACAGAACATCTTTTGAGAGAAGTTAACTTCTGGGTCAAGGCATATGAGGACCCCAATTCATTCATAGCCAGGATTGATTTATATCCTCAGTTATTTAGTGCGATTGTGGGCCTATAATAATTTTCCCTCCAAATAATGCAGATACCTCTGAGGGGCCCTTTAGGAGCCCTAAACTCTTGGCTACCTGTAGAAGTTTTTCTGACGCCAACCTACATCGGTTACGCCACTGTATATGGCTTTTGATTCCCTAAGAACAGGCCTGTAGGCAGCTGAGTTTGGGCGAGGGAACAGATGTAGAAAGTGAATTAATAGTCAATGAGCTCTTGCATGTCCTCAGGATCTGTTTCCAGGAATAAATATTGCATTTCAAAATAGCCTCCCATATTAAGGAGGTCTATAGCGCTTGCTTCACAAAATATTTGGGAGGCAGCACCTTCAAAACTTCGGAAAACGCCTTTCTTCAGAATGCAGTGCATGTTTCCATGATTGATTTTCATAGTGAGGAGGAGAAGCTGATCCCTCAACCTCATTTCATCTAATTGTGAAGGTTTAGAACGAGAAAGGCAAAGCTACATTGATTTTTCTATTTTGCTGAGGTATGTATTTATGCCAATGCTCGAAGCGTTGGTGTAAAGGTATGCATCTGTTGATATACCGACTTATTACCATCTAACGTTAAATTCTGCTTCACATCTGCGCCAGGAAGAGGGCCCAATCTTGCAATAACCCAGTTTTGACAAAGTTAAAATATACCCTGGGTGTCACAAAGGGTTCAGAAAGTTGCATCCTTCATCGTACTATTGTATAGAAAGATATTGGGAAGCTAGAGCAAAGAAGACTACCATTCAAATTGGGATGGAAAAGTAAAATTTTTCACCTTCTCCTTTTAGTAGTTGCAAAAAATGCCTGCCAATCATTAGTGGTGTATCCAGGGTCGCATCTTTGGGGGAAAGTAAAAAAGGGTGACACCAGGGAGGGGGTTACTGCAAAATAAGGGGCAGCAACAGGGGCAGAGGAATAGCCTCTGTCAGAGAAGGCTAGTTAAGGGGCTTTAGAGCCAATTAAGATAGAGGGAAGTCTCACATAGCCAGTGTCCAAAAACATCTTTTACTGCCTACTGGTGCAGCTCTTTCTTCCTGCACCTGCTTGCACAGATAAAGTAACTAACTTGTTTTATTTCAATAATATTGTAGCATATTTTTGCATTTCAACTTTTACTTTTGTATGCTAATAGGAATTAATGGGTGAAATTAAAGAAAGGAATTGAAACTTAAGGAAATAGTGGTGGCTGGCGCTAGGTACCTTCAAAGATCGAAGCTGCCTCGGGGCGGCATCAGTGTATTTGTTGGACCATGCTAATTGCCCGTTTGAAGTAATGGCCTCGTTACTTGTGAGCTTTTATAGCTACATAGAGTTCTTGATGCAAGGTTACAGGAAAGAAAGTGTGCGCTAGGCCACAAATGGTAAGAACAGCGTGAAATTTGGAAATTATTAACTTTCTTAGTAACATTTTTTCAGGAATCTGAAATAATTCACTGTAGTCATAAATCAAGTGAACTAACATGGTTAGTTATTAGTCTTAAGTTTTGGAACAAACTAGTCATTAGTCATGTTTAAAAAACTTGTTAGCTCATTAACTATGTTTAGTCATAACCCCTTGTACACCCCCTCTACACCCCCCTCCAAGAAGTTGGCCATCACACGCACTTTCCCATGAGCTCAGCAATAACTTGTTAAAATCTTTGAATGGAAAGGATGGGATGCCAATTTTGTAGCATTTGAGAAATCAAGTTTTTATCACTATAAAGAGCCAGTGACATATGCTGAAATGATAAGCATTGTCGCAAAATTGCAAATGGCGAAGGTAACGGCTGATTTAAAATAAATACCTGTGCTACTCAGTTCAGATCGATGGCAGTGCTGATAGACAACAAATTGATTCAAAGTTTGTAACAGCAAGGTTTATACCATGCAATGAAATATCAGCTCAAGTTCTCTTTCTTGGAATTTCAAGCAGCTACAAAGGAGGAGCCGAGGGATTGCTAGATTCATTTCGTACATGTCTTGAAAACATTGGTATGGACAGTGAAAAACCGGTTAGAGTAACCACTGATGGTAAAAATGCAAATAAAGAGAAGAAAGGAGGATTGTAGAAACTGTTAAGGGATCATGCTGGTAGAGGCATTCTTACTGCATGGTGCATTTGTCTCTTATCAGATTTAGCTTTGAAGTCGGTGCAAGCAGAAGTACCTAAATTGTCCATCTGTTTTTTATTTTCTTCATTTTTCAGAGTACCTACAAGGAGAAGAAAGCTTCTGCAGAAAGAAAATAAAAAGTGTTTGGAGTTCCCAAAGCATTTTGAAGTGCAATTTGCCGAGTACACATTGAATTTACTGAATTCAAAGCTGCACAGCCTTGAGGCTGCTGAAGAGATGTTTCAGAAAGTGATATCAGGCAAAGTCACTCCTCAAAGGAAAGAACGCACCATGGCACAAGGATTTTTATACAAATGGAAACCTGGCTCACAATAATTCTGGCTGACAGTTTTGATTTATGATTTATGTGCAATATTTTACCGAATTATGCATTTTACGATCTAAGGCCAGCTGTTTTTCAGTTTTTGAGAATAAAGGAACGACAGAACAGGCAACTGTGCAATGAACTTTACAAAGACAGAGACTTTATTAAAAAGTTTTGTTAAAAAGGAGAATGATAGTCTTAAGCGCTCTTTGCTTTTCTAATGATTTTGCTGTTTTTGTGAAGAAAGTATGATTTTAGAATTTTCAACGTCCAAAACACTTAGTCTACTTTGCATATGTGTCTGCAGGGCATGATCACATAACACTTCCCAGTTTTTTGTGGCCCTATTGAAAATCTCCCCACTAGTTCAAAATCTTTAAAAAATGCTGTGGTGTTTACTACAAGCCAAATAAGATCATAAAATGAAGATTTCTTATTTTATTCCTATGATGCTCTTTAGCACATCCAAGATTGTACAAATGGACATTCATTGCCATTGCAGAAAGCTTAAAAGTAAGAAAGTGTTTTGGAGGCGCATCCAATTCTAATTTGAACTTGTAAGTCAGTGCCCTTCCATCCATTTCAGTTTAGCTGCCCTGTCAATGCTGCACTGACAGTTGGAAATTTGTGAAATGTGGCCCCGACTGAGCACCTAATTGAATAGCTCTTATCTTGGATATTGTCGCTATAAACATATTGCATCACCATAATTGCTCAACTATGGATATGATTAAGCTATAATTTACATATTGAACTTCTCTCACATTGCAATCTGTAGGCTTTAATATATTTAATCCCAGTAAGTACAGATAAATGAATGAATTCTAATCGTTGAATTCAGAGTTTGCAAGAAGAACGCAATGAATTATGATGCTATTCTTAAAAATATAATCAAGAATTAATCTGTCAATAATGGATCTACGATGTTTCTGAAGGACCAGTTCATTTGCTTACAAACTAATCAAGTTTACATAAATTTAGATATTCTACAATCTGAGACTGAACAGTCCTAATTTCGAGTAAATAATTAATTGATCTTGAAAAGACAGCATCGAAACTGCATACTCGAAAATTTTGGTCTTCAACTTGGTTCGAAAGTTCTTATCAAATGTTTTGATTTTAGCATCAAATTTTAGGCATAGCGTTATTCAACTAAGAACCTGTAGATGGATATCCTGGAATTTTCAACATTACTACTTTTAATGCAATAAACGCTTTTAGGAATACTGAAACAGCATACTTCTTAGAGTAGTATATTGGGTGTACCCACTGCAATGCTCTAGAACGAATTCAGTCATCGGGGTGTTAAAAGAACGTATTACATATAAAGTTTCTCAAACCCTCAATGCCCATAGAAAGATAAAACCTTGAAATGTTATTGTATGGCTTTAGCTTTGCTCTTACAAATAGAAACCTCTTTTAGGACACTTGAGGACAAAAATCATATTGGAAATGCGTTAAATACTTTGAAGACCCTCCTTGTCATTGTAGAGCACTGCTAGGGGGTTTTAGCCTAAATCTAAGTCCTCAAATAATTAGTATCTATAACCTAGATATGCCAGTCTAGTCTCAGTATATTATTTAAAGTAAGACATATTTCTCTCAAACAGTTCTGAAAATACTATCTGATAATACCAAGAATTTAAATTTACAGAAATGGGGAATATTTTCACACAAATAGGAAATAGATGACAACAAATGATTGAATTTTATAATCAAACAAACACATCAACCCAGAGTTATCATTTATCGATTCACATGTCGTAAAATTGTCTATCCATTCGTCAGTGAGTGCCTGCCATTATGACCTACGATGAGCGCCCTGGAAAGAAAAATATGGCATTTTATTTCATGTTCCATCAAATTTTCAAGTTAAGTCTTTGATTGAGGAGAGATAGCAAATAAATTAATGATTGCATCGTGCTGTTAGGTTCACTGATCTTCTTACTAAAGTTACTATACAATTTGCGCTTAGCAATTAGCCTGTCAATGTTGCTTCAAGACATACAGAAATCCTTCAACCATAACAGTAATTAAAAATGTTTAATAAATAATGCAAATTTAAATCCACCTGCTCTCAACACAGCCTCATTTCTCCTTCTCGTTTAAGAAAATACTGAATGGCCTCTATTTCAACTTGATGCTAGTGCAGAGTTGTCCATCACACCCCCATGCTATTTAGTGTCGCACGAATTGAAGTAAAAGTTTGATAAGAGGTGTAGTGAAATTGATAATTTTGTATGAAATAGTAGCCCTCTGTCTATGACGTAAGTTATACGGTTGACTTCCACTTCTGATTTGAGTTTGAAAGTAGCCCTCTTTGATGGTCAACCTTGATATTGCATTATCATGTTATGGAAGCATCTTTCTCAGCTGTTGCTATAAATGCGTTATGTAGCTCCCCAACAAACACTCAAAAATATTTATTTCATACCTAGCATATCAATTTCCTATGAACACAGAAAATTATGGGTCATTTTACCTGCGATCCCTCCTGCGCTTTTCCGCAAGCTAGGTAGCATCCATAAATTTTCAATTTGTCTAACGTTTCTGAGTTCTTTCCTTATAGTTCTAAAAGCTTCTTAAATTTTAGGCTGTATGGTAATAAGTTACTCATTAACCGGTTTCCTGTAAACGAAAACGTGTAAGCCCAGGAATTCATGATTTTCAGCTGTGTATTACTCTTTTACCCCCTTTCAATTAGAAATAACCTATGATACAAGCTAAATTCAGAGACGAGGCTTTATTAATAGCTTATGGTTGCTTTTACTAATTGCTCCACTCATTTCAATACTTCGGTGTAAGAAATTAACACTCACTACACTCTATTCTGTGAAATATTAAATACCAAAGTTAATCTAGTTGAATACAAACCTCCATTGATGTCAGGGAAGATGCACTCTGTCTTGATTGGCTGTTTGCGTTCTTTTCCTATGACAAAAGGTTTGAAATTCAAATGCCAGTAGAACAATAAAGGTGCAAGTATATGCTAGTATGAGCAAGATTTTTTTATCTTTCCCTCTCTAGATACACCGTCTCAAGTATGACATTTGCCAACATTGTAGAGATTCAACTCAATCATGATGGTATACGCAATATGGAGCATCTCCTTTAGAGGGTGATCAATTTTAAAGTATTGAATTGAATAAAGTTTTGATTAGCACTTTGTATTAATGAACAACTGTCAACAAATGAAATGCTCACGAATGCTTGATTTCCCTCCTTTGGGAAGGAAAACAATTATGCTTAGACAAAGAAGCTTTCCCGGTGTGTAAATTGTATTATTTACCTTTTTCAAGTCTATTTCTCAAGGATGTGTTTTCTTTTTCCAATTTTTCCTCCCTCAACTTTCTCCTTTCAATATCATGCTCAAGTTCTTTGCATCTTTTGCTTGAAGAATGGATTTCTTCTTCCATTGAAAGACATTTTTTGTTGCTCTTCTCAAGTTCATCATAAAGTGTCTTGCATTGGTGTTGCAATGCATCGATCATCCCACCTTGGGTGTGTAAATTCCTGCGTGAAACACTCAGCTGATCTTCGATTTTCCCGCACTTTGAACGAGCATCATTCAGTTCTTTCTCTAAGTTAATATACTTTTGTTGCGAATTCGTTAACTGTACGTTGAGAGTTTCCACTCGTTTCTTTGCATTTATAAGTTTTATTCTCTGTGAGCAATATCTCATTTTAGTATGATCAAGTTCCTTCTTCAATACCTTGCAGTATTCATCCGAACCGACGTCATCTTCGGGAGATGAATTCCGACTCGAGCCTCGTAACCTCGATTCCGTGATCTTAGCATGTAGTTCCTTGCAAGTATCTTTAACGGAGCTCAGATCGCGTTTCATCTGATTATAGTCCTCTTTGTATACACTAATTTCATCTTCATAAAGCAAGCATGCTGCCTTGGTATCCTCAAGCTCATCCAACACTTTTCGATAACGTTCTTGTGCTTCTTCTGCTCCATTCTGCAGTTCTGCATCACTACTAATTACACTTTCCGTAGAATTTCTTAAAATAGTTCTTGAATTCAACGATCGCTGGATTTCGTTCCTTCTCTTCAGTAATTTCGCAGCTTGAGGTAATGCTAGTGTAAATGTACCACGTCTCTTCACATCACTAGCTTTAGCGATTAGTCGCCACCTACGCGCCAATTTCAGCGCCTCATTGTGTTTTACAAAAAGGTCCGGAACAAGCCTCAATATCATATCATATTCACATGTCCTATTTCGTAAGCCATTCAAAAATATCTCCTTCTCACTTTCCTTGCTGAAGAGTCTGTCATCAATGTCCATCTGCGTAAGTAATTTCTCCCAGTTATCTAAACATGTCTCAAGATCGCTGGGTATTTCTTGCAATGTGACTTTCAGATTTGCATCGAAGAAAAAGTCCTTCAATGGCTCATAGATATCTCGTCTAAATACTTCCAGAAGGTTCTCAGAGAAACTGCAGAATGACTCGATTTTCTCAAGCGGATTTTTTTCTAACTCTTGCTCTGATGAAGATGCATTCCCGCGTGTATTGCCAGAATAATGCCGAAATCCGCGAGAGCTTTCCCACTTCAGTAACTCTTTTATTTGGCTAAAGAGTATGAAATTGAAATGAAAAGTCAAATATTGCAGAGGTCCTTAAAGTGAATGGCAATGTCACGAAAAATACGTTCAACACAATCGACATGCTTACTCAAGAATTAAGCTTTCAAAAAATGTTTGCAAAATTAGTCTCATTGTCCATCTAATCGTCATGGGATTAATAATAGAAATCAAAGCATGGTCCTACGATAACACTGAAAGAACAGTCAGCCAAAAGCCGACTTCAGAACCTTCAAGAGAGAATTAGCATTCATGTTCTATGAATTACTGTTATGTCGATATAGAACCTAAAAAGACATTCATTATGATCGTTGCTGTGCACCCTACAAAGTTTATGAAATTACAAATCTTGAATGTAACTTACTCTCTTGATGTTATTGGTCCATATGCTTTGTGATTCCATGATGCCCATCTCTTTGTAACTTTTCTCAAATATTTGTAAAGCTCTTTAATAAATGCTTCCTTCTCCACATAGAAATATGCATTGTTTCTGATTTCGAAGGAAGCACATTGCTCTGTAATCCATGTTTCCCTTAAGGATTGGCTCATCGATGCAAGATCTTCGTACTTTAAAGAAAACGATGGAATTAACGTTTCAATTCAAGCTGAGTTTAGAAAAGTTTTTGATTGGCTGCTATACCACAATAATGCTACAAACTTTATGAAGTATACAAAGGAAATGCTCCCAAAAAATTGCAAGCATGAAGTTGAAATTCCGTCAGCTGAAGAGAACTGGCAAGGTAAATTACTAATATAATTCCTCGTAATTCTGAGAGATGCCATCATTTTGCGGATCAATAAGTATTTTCATCAGTTCTACAAAGCGGTAAATGTCTTAATATAGTTTTAAGGGCACAGATAAGATGATCAAAATAATGCATAGCTGATAAATATGGCAATATTCATATAGTACCTATATATATATATATATATATATATATAT
>OLMO02000325.1:3478892-3543705 GCA_900291935.2 Cassiopea xamachana
ATATATATATATATATATATATATATATATACCCATAAGTATTTTAATTGAAAGGGATTAAAAAGAAAAGTATTTCATAGAATGGTAACCCTTACTTTCTTCATCTTGTTACTACTCACGTTCACTCAGTAGCTCTAGAATTGCATGCGTGGTATGCTTGCCGTTGCTTGCCAAAAGTTTTATTTATGTGCCTTTCTAATGCCTAACAATCCTTTTGATTTCATTGGATAAAGGATCCATTGTAAACGGTAGCAATTAAAGTTCACATTAGGCCCCGAGTTGCATAATACACTTTACAAACTACCAATTAAGCTATTTAATTTTCTTTGTATCTCTTTATCTATGACATCACATTAACGGTTCCTATTAGTGAATTCTTGGCTCCATAATTGCAGACGGAAAGAGAGAGGGACTATGCGATTCAGTTAAAATTATCTATTAATAGCTAAGCTAAAAGAGCTTATGCCATAATAATGAAAACAGATAAGAAGAAGACAATAATAACGCCAACAAAGAACGAAGATTAATTGTTTTTCAGCCGACATATTTTTGGATGAATCTGAGTAAGCAGATCTTTCTCTTTGATGCAAAAAAAGTTTCATTTCCCAAAATATTTATTGAAGCTGTGGCAGGGAACTAATGACATTTTTTCACTCAATCTGGAAGAATGTTCAGGTTGCCTGTAAAGCTTCTTAAGAATTGCGAGGATGCAATTTAAATAGTCAATTAAAACTATTTTAAAACAGAACTGTACAGAATTTCGTACAAAGTTATGCAAACACAGACACATACACAAGTGGTACACATACATACAAACATAAAAACATACATCATTACAAGGATTATGTCAACGGCTGTTATTAGATCAGTTCAAAATTTCGAAATGAGCACTATTCTTATTCTATTCCAAAGTATAATCCTTTGCGTTGATTGCAAACCTTTTCACGTGCAATATAACGCTATTTACAAATGCCTTGACTAAATTTTGTAGAAACTAAAGTATTGGCCTTTCTTTACTAATCAACTATTCAGCATGTTGCCGCACAGTTTCAACTTATCTCTGATCGAAATTTCTACATAAAAGGCTAGTTTTCTGAATAATTACTTGTGGAACTAAGACTGAAAGAAATCGTGCAGACTTGCATTGAATGCATTAGGTACTCTTTATAGCTCTCAAATGTAATGTATTACATCTTCTGAGTTTGGAAATTAAACAGTGATGTTGCTAAATGTCATAAATTATTTCTCTCTCTTCAATCAAACCGCTTCGCAAATTCAAGTCATCAGCATAATCTCATTAATTAAAATATTACCAGCACTAACTATATTTTTCTTTCAGAATAAATTTCGCTTATAATCGAATTCAAACAGAGTTTAAACTTATTCTCAAGCAGCAAAACTGTTGTTAAAATACACGGCGTAGTGCAACGGGATATTAAGAATAATGGAGAGGTTTAATAAATATCTAGTTTAGTCAGATTATTTTAGGAATAATTATAAATAAAGCTTCATGTCTGAGTGATGAAGGCGAGACAGCGCATTCATTAATGCCAATATCTTTTTTAATAAAGACAAAACGACGCCTTCCCTTCATTAGAAATGCCTCTTGTCATAATGATTGCATCTGCCTTTAATTTTCAAAAGTGAATAATCGTGTTTGAAAATATTAATTTGGCCTAAGTACATAAAAGAAGAGGGATCCTTAAGCAGCTAATAACGGTTGGATAATCCAGCAAAGATGTGAGACCATGTGCTATCCTGTTTCTATTGCATTCTAAGATCTAAAACGGTGCTCAAGTATAAAATATTTATGACCGATTTTAGAATGACGCTGTTTATACATCTGTTGCCTTGCAAGACAGATGGCGTTGGAAACAACATTAGCAACTTTATTCGAGATAAAATCCGATATGAATTCAGTCGCATTGTGCACAAAAACACTACTAGTATTTCTTTTGGTGCGTCTTTGGAGTGGTGGGATATTGCAGAGTTCATATAGATGATATATTTTGCCTGCCCACAAAAGAGCGTGTTACTGTTTAAAAACATTTTGTTAGGGTGCTTCAAGTCCTAATATGGCTTGTTTGTACCCTGGAGTCGATTATGCTTTGATTCATTGTCGATATAACCTGTTTTTGATAATTCAAGAGGCAGATATTGCAGTTCAAACATCCTACTGCTTCTGTGAGTTTCTTTTTCAAACCAAAGATTAAGGCTTGACTCGGTTAGGATATGGAGAAATATCTAATTTTGGAAAAGGAGGGTCATATGATAGAATGCGGCACATGATTTTTATATTGAAATTAATTAATTTGTCTAAATTCCTCCTCAATAAATTAGATTAAAAGAACTTTTAGCAGCATGAGTATTGAATGTTTTTGTATAGTTTGGAGAGTTATCTAGATCTATGTCAAAATTTACTATAGTTGATAATGAACTTAGATATCAGAGTAAGAGTTGATAGGGAGCATTTACGTTTGAAGACAGTAGGAAGCTACAGGAATTTATAGAAGTCATAGGATACCATAGTCATGGAAAGATGACTTTGAAAATTATGCAATATAATTTCACTTGCATCCATTGTGAATACTTTTTAATTGTAGCAAAAAGGTGAAGCCTAGAGTTATTATCAGAAGCTCAGAGTCCAGTTCCTTTTATTTTCAGAAAGCTTCTTTAAGATCTAAGCACAATAAATCCCATGTCGTTTTATTTTCGGGTCAGTGGTCATCGCGGTGCTAAGCTTAAGCTGTTTATTGTATGTGAAATGAAGGACAGTAGAAAGTAAAGCTTTTTCTGGTGGAAGTTATCAGAATACGAATTGAAATGAGACAAAAGGAATCTGGACATGGCCTAACACAGGACACAACTTATTGTTTACAAACATCAAAATGCATTGTAGCGTTGTTATGTGGGAGGCCTCCTATTTATTGCAATTTGATGCTATTGTTTATTAAAGACTTGTCTCAATTTACCTCTCCACTCAGGCCTAAAACTATAAAGTCGTTATTAATTTGCTGCTTGAGACCAACAAAGTGCTAAATCATTTTCGAGTTGCACCCAACCTACTTCCTTATTTGCTTCCTTGTTTTAAGAATCCTCAATCAACATAGAATTTATGGGGCATGTACAAAAAACTGGTAAAGTACCATAGAGTATCGCTCAGCAACCTTCAAAACAATTTCACTTGCTGTTGTGATGCCATATATTAATCGATATCTTCCTGTTTCTTCAAGCCCATTCTCTCATCATTATCAAAAGAGCTGCGTGATCAGTTTTTGAAAAGTGCATTGAAAAATATAAATAAGATGAGTAGGTGTGAATGCGAAAAGGAAATAGGGTGTAAATAACAAACAATATTCTTTTGAAAATAGTATGAAGTCTGGCAATAAGATAAAGTTTAACTTACCGAGTATTGTGCGATATCTGTTTTGCTTCTGTTTCTTGCAATTCTTGGTAGCAGATGCGTCCCCCGACCTGGTGATTTTGACGTTTCACTCATCTCGATCCAAGTAACTATATAAAAAGAAACATCATCATATTTACAATGAGGAGAAATGTGCTTTCTTCACAAAATGTCTGCTATTAATCAGCCTTGAAGAAAGACCTCCTATGGATGTCGTGAAAACAGACTTGGACTGGCAATACACTAAGAATGCTCCCAACCTGTTTTGTTATGAGCTTCATTACAACTCTACAAAGCGGCATGTTAGGCGACGGCGTTTAACAAAGGGTTTTTCCATTCATAAGCAAAGTCCAAGAATTGTATTCCCTGCATTCAGTCCTAAATTAGCCTCCTCTAATTAGACAACAAAGAGATATTGACAAAAGACAAATACACGTTTTTTAGTAATTAAACATGGAAATTGATTTGGGAGGAATTGCTGAGAATTATTATTGTTTCTCTGTGTTTCACATTAAAGTGTAATGCAAAATGAAAACAAATTGAGTTTTCACACAACACGCAGCGTGAAAAATATCGAGGTTGTTGTTTTGTTTCTAAAGAGATTCCCATGAGGCCTAGCTAAGCCGGAAACAAATGCGATATGAAAGAAAACAAGACGAAAGTTCACGATAGTCTACTAAGCTGAAATCGGGCATCTAATTTTACGCCATCTTGGATTGGGTGTTCGCCGTTAATGAAATAAAAAAGTTATCTCTTTGATTATAGCAATGTGATGAGTTAGCCAAATTGTTGAGTGACATTTTCCTTACTTAAGAATAAGAGAAGCTTTAAAGGAAAAGTTCGTTTCGTAACATAGCAACCGACATTTAATGTAAAAATACCAATGCAATCTGTTCATAATCTACACATTTTTTTGTAAAAAAGTTTTTCACACAGTACTGAAACTTTCGTAACTTTTTCACGATTTCAGTATCAACACTTTCATAAGACGTTCTTAGCAATAATCTGTGAGTTCATATGTTTTGCTTAATGAAAAGTGAAAAAGTTCCATGTATACTTGACATGATGATAAATTTTAGCAAATAGCAGACGTTAGAGGGTAGCCAGCATCACACATATGACATTTTTTAGACATATAACTCGAATTTTACATACATAAACACTAGACATCTTTCTTAAGTCTCAAAAATCCAGTACTGAACTTTCTTAACTTTTTGAGCAGCTGAATACTGCTTCCTTATAAACCACATTCTTATAAAAAAAACGTGTATTTCGTTACAATCCAAGCTCTTTCCTGACAGATTATCATTACTAACCTCAAAAGATATCTCTAAATAATTGTTGATGGCGAATACTAGTAAAACTACATCTAATTCCTATGGGAAAGAAAAGCATGTTGCATTGATAAGGCTAAAAAATATTGCAAAATACTATACTTCTTTCACTTATTCAAGCGATGTTTATCAGCGTATGGCAGTATTCTGCGTCGAGTTTTGGCTTGCAATATCAGACAGTAAAAAATCGTTTAATATTCCGTGTTGAGGTCTTCTGGTGTGCAAATATTTGGAGGAATAGTTGTCTTGCTTTCTGTCAGATTTGCCAAATGCCCGTGAAGCAGTCGCATTTAGATATATAATGGATAATTTTGAAATATGAGCTACCGCGCATTATGAACGGATAAATCAGCAAAATTTTCCTTGATCAGGCTTAGCGCGTCAAAATCTGACTTCCTATCTACGCTAATTCGTAATCTAATTTTCATAACAATTTGGTGCGTCTCCTTAAAAACTGAAAGAAGGACGCATGCCAGAGACATCTGATGGTAACCACAACAAATTTTGGCTCAAAGACAGCTCACGTGCTCGCACCTTGATAAATTTGAAAGTTAATAGCACTAACAGGAATATGTAGACACCGGTCACTATCCTATTATTCTTATAGTCAATTTTCTTACTGTCAAAGCAGGATTGAGTTGGGAAAGTCTGATATGGTAAACATAGGAGAGGTCTGGTATCTAGCCTTGTAATTATGCACTCCTTCTATTTCATTTCAGGTTGACATCAAAAAGGACTTTTAAAAACCGATTGACGTCATACATATAATGCTCTATGTAATACTTGGCTGCAGGGACGCCGGAGCAAGGGGGCGAAAGAAGAGTACAGTGCCCCTCCTGCCCTCGAGGAGCGGGACAAGGAGGGCAAAAGTGTCTTTCTTATACTGTCTACTGACATGGTTTTTTTACATATTCTTCTAACATTCGCTCTTCTCTCAGGCTTGACCTCCTTCTACCCTCAGGAATTCATCACCTGCCACGAAATGCAACAATGGCTGGAAGCAATGTTTCTAAAGAGTAACACTTAAATTTAATTATGACGTCATAATAAGTGCAAGTGCCCTTACCCGTACTTCTGCCCCCTCTTCCCTACGGTTGCTCCGGCGTCCCTGCTTGGCTTGACCATTTCAAGATAATAGAGTATGTATATACTTGACTTCAATGATGCAATTATGCTAAATTTTTGCAATATTGTGTAGATGGACCGCTGATGAAAGTCTATTAAACATACTTTATTTTCCACGCTGTAGTCAAGGTTGCATGCCAAAATAATTATGTGCAGCAGGAATTCAGGAGAGAGATTTCAAGTTTCCCAGGGTTTAATATTGTTATGGAAACGTCGAAACACATTGAAAAACCTCCTTGTATCGTATAATAAGGATTATAAGTTGTGAGTTGTCTGATAACAGAGCTAAAAAGTAGACTACACACAACTTCATGTTGCTTTTCGATATGTTTGTAGCAAAAGCCGGCAGGGATAATATGAAATATGATTAAAAGTTCAATAGCAACTTCACTGTATTGAAAGACTGCTCAAACTAAATCCAGGACTTCTTACAAATCCTTATTGGGGTAGCGTGAGAAGTTTATTATTTCCATTTGATGTACGAGTGGTCGTGAACCTATTGAAAAACCGAGTCCAACACTTGAATATCTTTAGGAAACTATCTTAAATTTGCTATAAACGCGGAGCAGTTGCCATGAATCTATGTTGGCCAGAATGGCCAAAAATTCTCGATGACATGATCATTAAAACAGGTTAACCCTATGGATCAAGGATAATTAAGCACATAGAACAAGGGGAAAAGTGTACGTAGGAGCCGGGAATAACGTGCTCCATACTTTTGACAGATTTTATTGTAAAGTATCCCATTGATGCTCACAGAGTAGCCATCTTTTGCTTGTGACGGTTACCACCAAAAATATTTGCCCTCCCCCACTTCTCGAGCACTTACTATGCTCTTGGTTGAAAATTAATTTAGACTGAGGAGGATAAGTTTTCACAATTCGCAATAATTTATATATTTTTGAAAACTGCGCATGGACAAACTCGAATAATCTAAGGAATAGTTTTGAAAACAAGATTAGTACACGGTAACACTTGATTCAGCACGGGAGACATCAGGGCTTGCATTTGGCCTATTTGGAGGCAAGATTAGATAAATGGATGGCTTAATTGAAACTTCTGCTAGAAATATTCATACCAAAGCTCCATAAATAAATCAATACAAAGCCTTTTCTGACACCTCTCTATAATGGATTTCCTCACCATACCATGCCGGTAGAGTTTTTGGAAAATTATTAAAAGGAAGTTCTAGGTTCAATGGCATGAAGTGGGTGTGTATTTGCTACAACCAAGTCCATCTCTTTCAAGATGAAGTTATAGTTAATGAGGTTTGTTATCAATTAGAAATATCTCAATAGCCTTATAGAAGCTCACAGCTCATTAATGTGAAGAGTTCTTGAACGGAATAACCAATAAACTTCCTTAAGCAAGGCGAATTCAACAATTGTAGGGGGTAGCACCCCCAAGAAATACAAATCGCTTGTAACAAGAGGGCTCCGCTCACATGGCCTCCACCTCAGAAATCGCCACTATCCTATGTGTTTTTGCATGGTGGGAAGATTTGTATCAGCATCCCTTATCTGGCAGCAGCGTGCAAACGTATTGTTGATTTAATAGATTTTTATCAAAATGTATACAAAACTTGTACATCTTATGCTAACAATATTCATCGTTCCTTTAACAATGAGTCTTTTGTCCAAAAACAATGACTATTGCCTTTCTCAAAACTTGACCACAAAAGACTGCAATTTGGTAATTTGGCCTTCTGTTGAAATAAGTCTGGCCTCTGTTTCCCAAAGGGATGTGGCAACCCTGCAAGATAGCACAACGCATAAAACAGGCTCATACCAGTTTCCAGCTACCGGCATAGTTTGCTGAACCAATAGCAGTGGTGGCGTAAATAATTAAAGTTCGATTTAGACACCGTGATAGCACCGTGCCAGTGTTGAGTGTACTGTAGTATATTTAGTGCGGCACGGCAGCGAAGCGATGCAAGAAATAGGTCCTGCTCACATTCTAGATTCTGAATTACTAAAAACCCTTCATGCATTTGCAGTTCTAGGGACTGTGGGACATGGGGCCCAAATCATTTGTGAGGCCTTGGTGGAAAAGTTTATTTAACCAAGAGGATTCTTCAAGTTCTTTTTCGTTGAATTGTTATGCCTCAAGGTAGAACCTTTGATTTTCATATTAAAACCACGCATACGGGGACATCGCGAGAGCTCTTTTGTTTAGGGAGTGTAAGGTTAAATTTACCTGAATTTACCAGGTAAGTAAGCTGCTCTATTATTACTGATCACTATTTGGATAGGCGGGCAAGGATGGCTATCGAATATACTATCAATTAGACCAGGCAGAGAACAAGTGTCCCTTGAAGGGGAAGTTTATAAGAGTAAGTGCACTCAGTCAATTTTGGGGTGCCGAGTTCGAAAATCGTTGGTATACAGACGTTGGGTGGGGCGTTCAACCTCATTTTTGTTATTTAAAGTCTCGTTCTGGTGAAAGCGATTGGTATGTTATTAAAGCAAAAAGCAGGGAGTACTTTAGTGAATATGTTTTCAGGTAATAGACATTTGCAAAGAAAAAATTTTCAGATAGCTGGAAATGCCATCTTCAGATTGGTTTCTTGCAAATCCAGTGCTTCATTAGGGAGCCATTTTACTAATTTTTAAAGCAGAATGTACAGAGATAGTGTTGGGCATACTCTAGTATCCAGAGTCTACTATAACGCCCACCATGGTTGGACCCGGAGAAAAATTGTCAAAATGAAGGTCTTCTGATAGCTGGAAAACGCTGACTTGAGATTGGTCCTTGTATTTTGGTAATCTTTGAAGCAGAGTTTGCAGAAACAGAGTTATGAACTAAAACTTCAAAGCCTAGAAGATTATATATTGGTCTCATAACTATACGTTCCTCCAACTGCTGTACAGTCTTCACTTTTTCAAAATTTTCCTCATTTTGACTATCTATTCAGCTAACTTCCCTTGAATTTTCCCAAGTGTCAAAAGTTATAGGTTGTTACATCCATACACCCTCCAGGGCACTACGTCCTTGAACACATAAATAGAAAGTACAGGGTGCATTCAAATATTATCCAACTATTTCTGTTCAATTTTATCTTAGGCGCGGGGCCCCGTTTGCGTTACCAAATGAACGGGGCTTGGGGACATGGCCCCCTGGCTCCCTTACAAAACCTCCACTGCCTTCATGGCATATCGAATGGCTGGTATTCACTTTTCTGCGCCGCTGCAGAAGATGACTCAATCGCTACTCTGAGTTTTTCCTACAAAGAAGCTTCCAACAGTTTATAACAGTTTTTCAAACTGCAGCCTGAGCTATACGCTGTGGCATCATTCATATAAAAATAAAGCTCTAAGAACAATCAGTTTCAGATCATTCCAATGTATATTCATCCTTCCTAAATGATGTCAGATATAGCTTAGAAGTACTTAGCATATTCTAAACGACTCTGGGAAAGTCTTATGGGGGCTTGGAACGGAGTCTTATGTGCACATGTAGCTGTTTGTGGCTCCTATTTTACGTTATAGCTAAGCAAATCCAGCGTAGAGTAATAGTGTCGCTACAGAGATCAAGAATACCTCTTGTACAGGAATGAGCATTTTATACTGCGAAAGATCTTGTTGAGAAATTTTTCATATAGTTGTACAAGCTTGGCAGTGTATTTTAGTTGTTGTTGTTGTTGTTGTTGTTGTTTAGTTGTAGTATGTTTAGTTGTTTTTAGTAAGAGTACACAGCAAGACGTAATTTGCTATGATAAATAACCACAAAGTCTTGTAATTTATTAATGAAGAGCCTTCTAACGTCAGTATCCTAAGCATGAATTGAGCATTGAATTGATAATCTTAACAACTACTTGAATGGTTGTACGCATTTCAGACGCCAAGCCATTGAGTTTTGATTCACAATGATCCTTTCAAAGGTAAAGCTCTTTCTATATCCTGTTAAGTATGGGTGAAAGGACACTTTTGAAATGGAGAGGTCCGATTAAAAAAGCTCCGTTACAAAATCTTGGAGTGGACACAAAGGTGCAGATTGGTTGATGGGACAAAGGAATGCACTGTTCCAGCCAGTGGCGTAGCTACGATTTGGCAGTGAAGGGGCGAAACCCGGACAAATTCCGACGAAATTTAGGGATGTTGTGTTTATATAACAAATATAAAATCACCCACACCACAGGTATAGTGAGATTTCACTTCACGAGAGGTGGAATCTACACAAAGCACTACCTGAGGTATTTTTTCTCATATAAAAAAAAGGCCCTAAGGTTTAAACTTGAAAAATGTATTTGTTGACAAACTTTTTCACGTGTTTAACTTTCCGACAAATTTCCGACAAGCAGCTGGAAAAGGTTGGTGGGGGGGCAGCCGCCCCCCCTGCCCCCCCTCTAGCTACGCCACTGGTTCCAGCCTTGTGATCTTCTCATTTTAATCTCCTTTTCATTATACTTAAATATAACACTTAACAACCCCTAATGCTTACCTCTAGCTGTCCCAATAAATTTGAAATAGATTTGTATGAAACTGTACGATAAGGCCCATCATCGTTGTCGATGGAATGTCGATCTAATTCAAGACAACTAATATATTGAACAGAAAATGCATCTTTGTCTGAGCCATCAAAAAAGAACTTATGTTTGGTAGTTATGACAACAGTTTGTGTAAACAAACAACAATTTTGGAAGGTTCATAGAAGCAGGTTGCATTAAAAGGAATTTCCCTGTTGTTTTTGAATAACAATGACCTCGTTTAACTTGTGATGCAGAGCCTTTTCCACGCCGATACTGAGTCTTTGTAAAAATGATAGCAATACGTCATTCAAAAATATTTGTTTGTTGTAATTAAGTATCCTCATTGAAACTAAGAATGCAGAGGATTAGAGAATGCAGCAGTACTCCCCAAGTATGAAAAAATCCCAATAAAACATAGAATGCGGAGTCCTCATTTCCTTTTGAAGAAAATTTTGCTTGGAATTCTAGTGCTTTAATTAAAAAAAACATCTTTCTACTTACATGAAAGTAAATATTACGATAATTGTTTGGTAAGTACGCATACCTCAAGCTGTAAAGCGATCTTATTATACCTGCTTGCAACACCCAGCCTTGTGTAAAGTGCAGATGTGGATCAACTTCTAGAAGACTGGATCATCTGGAGGTTCTAGCACGCTTTATCAAGCACGTTGTGCGTGGTGTTTCACTTCCATAAAATTAGGACATTCAATCAAAACTATGTAATTTTGGAGGAATGTAATAAGCTACTGTACTACAATGATGTTGTTAATTGAAATTTCTCACTTAATAAATGTAATTAGTGCATGCGATGTAGGACGATATGATGATCCTCCAACGCAAACGCTATTGTTAATGGTATTTAATTGTGAATTGGTTGAATTTAACAGGAAATTAGGTATCTAACATCGAAGAAGATTGAAGGCATATATTAAGAATTCCAGCTTTTTCAAGTAGGCATGCACGCGATGATGGGACATGAGTATCTTTATGAGTAGTTGCTCTTTTTGCAACACCTGGGACAATTCTACCGTTTAACATGTTATCAGGCTTGACATTGATGGGTTTTAAGAAGAAGGAAGGGGGGCAGTGGTGCTGAATTTTTCGGAGTATTTTAGAGGTAGCTGAGTAGTTGCAGGGTATTGGTCTTTTTATTAGAAAATGCGTGCAGAAAATTGAGGCTCATTCGATAAAGCGGTTTTCTTAGAAAAGAGCTACGCGTATTTAGCTTTTGGTAGCCGCTGCTGAGGCTCAAGTAGATCAAAAGTAAAGCTATTCTCGATAGCATTTCTCAATAGTAAGAGTAGCGCGATATGGACTCAAGCTGGAGTGAAATAAAATCAGATTCACGTATTTGCATGATACTGTACTCAATATGCACCTTCCTTACAAGGATATTCATCTAATTCCATATTCATCATCGTCTTCATGTAAACGAAAGCTCAATACTTAACAAAAACATTCCGATTGATTTGACTCCAAAATGTATTTATACAATACTACAATACTTCAATGATAATCCTCCGTTGCGATACTTTAGGTATCGTAGAAAACAGCTTACACACTGGGTAGATGTACAACATTAAATTGCTATCTTAAAGGTAATTTGCACTCACACTGGCAGATACTTCAAACAATCCAGCTCATCATTTGACAATGAAACAAGATAAGAGCAGTTTCGTTACTATCATGAAATCAAAGGAGGCCCCATTTAATCATTACGATTGTAGCCAACAGTAAGGAGTTTTATCAAGCACTTTGCAGATTACCTTGGTAGCAATCTGTTTTCAATTTGTTCTATTGATGAAGCCTCGTGTTGCTTTCTGGAAATGTGAAGCTGGCCTTAAAAGCACTTGATAGTATTGCTGATGATGATGAGGACACCTTGAAAGCAACATCGTATCTAGCAGTGAAGTCAAATCTGTCAGCAATCTTATATCCAGGAAGATGGTCCCATCAGATATTTTAAAAAAAGCAAAGTAGGGTTGGGGAATCTGCTTACTCATACAGCGTGAAGCTGTTCCCATCTTAGTGGAGCACGAGAACAGGAGTGGATCCAGGGAGAAATCTGACCAGGGCTCAACCAAAAGCTCGTGGGCGTGGCTATATGGGTGTGGCATTACAAGTGGGGTTTGATAATCGTGACTCACTGGAATCCAGCAACAATTCAGTGGAATTCCTGACTTTCCTACACAAAAATAAACAGTTGAAAATGGAACTAGTGTTGGGCAGAAGTGCAATTCAGCGCGCTACAGCCAAATGAAAGGAAGTAGGAAGCAGCCAAAACGTTGAGCTCACAGGCAAGGGGCACTTTCGCAAACAAAAGAGACAAATCTATAAGCTGTAAAGAGGGACCTTATAAAATAGTTTTGTGAAAATCGGGAGGGGCACGTGCCTCCCGATAGGATTTCTACGTTCTTAGTCAAATGGCCTGAATGTGATGGTGTCATACAAGGGCATTTGTTTTCGTGACAAGCAGAGAACTGCAGCTCTGAGAACTAGCATCATGAATTTCTCTAATCAATTCACACATTTCTAGTAACTCAAAGTAATTGCCCATTCTCACTTTAAAGCACTCGAAAACTACTGTCTGTTTCACCACGAGGGCACAGTTTCAACGTCAACAATATCACGTTTAGTCCTCATGTTGACATAGTCGAGCCCCCGTCACGAAGTATTGTTATTGGCTAAGAGAAATTGAGCTCTGGTCAGGGAGATGTTTCATTGGATGAAAGAGAATATTTACATTTGACCAGGGCTCGTGCCAAAATTGTTTACAAAATAAAGAGATCTAATTTGATCTGGGATAGTTGAGCCTCTGCATATTACAGACCAACCAGGGCTCTGAAGGAATGCAGCTTGCGATACAAAGCTGAATAATGATTTGGCGAGCACATTCCCATTGTGATAACTGATTGGATAATGCTTTCTTCGTGGTCCTCAAAAGACACCTGGTATCGTAGAGGTGGCTATGCTGAGAAAGAGTGAAATAAGCAGGGATAGGGCTTTATTAGCATTGTCAATGAGGAGTAAATACTGGTGACTACTTTTGATAATCCCGATTAATTCAGCCAGCTATTTAGAATTGAAAATCTGACCAGTGCTCAAGCCCTGGTAGCCCTGGTCTGGATCCGCCACTGCATGAGAAGTTGTTATTTGTCAAAAGAAAGAGAGCCAATATACCCATTATTATCAATTAGACTGCTATTCCCATATTAGTAAAGAAAGGGATGAGGCCCCCAAGGGGGTCTTTGTTCCCATGTTCCCTAGGAAAATTTCCAAAATCTCCCTTATTCCCAGTAATGTTTTTCTAATGTTCCCCGAAATAAAATGTCGAGCTGTTCTTTAGTTCCTCAAAAGTAGTACTTTTGATCCCTAGTTCCCTGAAAAGATTTGCGAATGTCCCCTGACTGAAGTTGGTGCTTTTCATCTTAGTTTGCCAATGCCCTTACTGCAACTCTGACTAACAGTAATTCTCAAAAGGCATAGTCCATCACAAGGAATATTAATAAGAGTTAATGCAATGAAGCTCGAAAAATTCTATTTATAGCTTCTGCATCAAGAAACAGCAAGACTCAATTACTGTCACAGCATCACTACAGTAGAAGGCCAAATAAAAGAAGCTGCATTTATAAGAATCTGGAGGCTGAGATTTTATAGCTTGAATCCCCTAAATAAGAATACTATAGAGGTTGAAAATGGGAATGGTTATTATAAAACAAGTTTCACTTTATCTTGTTTGGAACTTCAAGAACAGAAACTTTCATCGACTGTTATTGTGTGCTGACTTTTTGGAAACAATGCAAAATTGTTTTTGCTTCCTAGTCAAGTAATATTGGGGAGATGAAGTAACCGCACATCATGTTGTTAACACCATTTTCAACAATCTCTGTCATATCTTCACAAACAACGTTTCTTGGAGGGGTGGGGGAAGTAAAAGCCACCACCCCGGCTCAGGGTATTATTTAGGTTTCTTTATGAAATAGCCACATTGAAATCCTCTACCTTATTACACGACATTAAACCGCGTATGTAATTAAGACGGTCAAATATGGGTTGCTCATTAATTAAGCCGCAGTGAACTGAAATTGTGAAAAAATGTATATTAATTAAGACGCACCTAAAGGGGAAGATACTTAACAAGAAAACAAGAGAAAATAAATTCATTTGCAATGAAAACATCTTCATACTCATGCAAACTTGCATGTATGGGTTGGATGATACCAGCTGATTGAAATCCAGAAATATTATAATCTTTTTGCCATCTTCTTTATCAAAGAAACTAAAAATCTTTCTTTGCATGACTGTTAATTAAGCCGCATTATTGTAGACCGCGGTAAAAATCAAGCCGCATTTAATTAAGAATACTTCTTTGTTGTGCGGCCTAATTAGGTAAGCGGTTCAATTTTGTGTATTAAGCTATATGCCACCTTGTTCATTTTATTAGAAACCGAAGTAAATAGCGCATGCAGTGAGTACATTTCGAATACTTTTGAAGTACCTTAAATAAAGATATTGTGTAAAACTCACTTAGCTTGATCTTTTAGTAACGTAAGTAGCACTTTTGTAAGATTTCTAACATAGCCCTTTGTAAGACAGACATTGGACCATTGGGCTACAATGTATAAAGTCAGTCAACTCTCTCTTAAGGAACACCTCTATAAAGCGAACAGCTCGTTAAGACGGACACTTTAGGAAAGTCTTTGCCAAGTCCAATAAGAAATGCTAGATGTTCATACTCTATGAGATTGACACCTCTTCAAACGGACAGCGGACACTATTTCATGGTCCCAAGTACATAAAGCAACTTTTTGAAGTAGACGCTAGTTGAACAACTTAATAAAAGAAGATAAAGTCATCAATTCTTCCATGAGAGGGACCTAAGACATCTAGGAAGAAGGGGACTGAACAATACAGAATGGTTTGAAAAAATTATCTTAAGATGTCACCTGATTTCCATACAGTAGATTCTATTGGACACTGAAAAAAATTTAATCTGGAATTGAAAGCTAGTTGCTCAGTCTCTAGGCAAGACGCGAATAATCTTTTGGAAGGTCATGAATAACTAATGAAGAATTAGAATGGGTATTAAAGTTTCTGTTTTAAGTCCTAGAGGGGGAACAAAATTCCACAAGGATGCCTTCCACCCTCCCCACAAATAATTTATCACCAACCCCTACGAGTAGGACATGAAAATGAACGAAAAAAATACGTGAAGCGAAATCTAAGCAAAATGAAGACACGAACACCCTGTCAATGTCTTTCACAGAACAGCAGTTGCCCGAGTTGTTATCTTCATAGTAATCCGAAATTCACTGATCGCTATAAACTCATGATATTTCAAAATTGAATGTGCTTTTCAGAACCTTCAGCTGCGAATGCAGAACATCCTTTACTTTACTGGTGTTTATTTACAAATTTCCACGTGCGACTTTTTGTAGCAAAATGGAAGCAAAGGACGCTTTGTAGCGGTATTTCAGACCATGAATATTGCAAAAGACATCCAATTATTGGTATGACTGTATCTATTGTATAATTCAATCTATTGCCATGGTTCTTATGCAGCTTTGAATTTACTTATTTTGATCTTCCAGTTATTGGAGGAGCTTATTTTCAAATATCCTCCTGCTCAATGGCTATAGCTTTGCATTTGATTCTGTCGTAGCTAAATAATTTCCAACATTTTAAATAATGATTATCGTACTTGCAGAAAGGTGACTATTAATTAGATAAGCCAATGAAAGAAGGTAATTAGACGAGGTGTTGAAGAAACCTACAATTATTTCAATTGCACACGCAATTATGTTACCACGTGGGTGCCACATTATCGAGTAATTTAGTATTTAAATTGGATAGGTCAGTGAGAAGTGGTTAAAAACAGCACATGTAAATTGAGGTCTAGGTGGCTAGACAGAAAATGCCTCTGCATTATGCAAGTTTATGCAAAAGAGACTACTTGCGAGTTGTTTACTATAGTTGACTCCTCAAACCAATAGACCTTTATGATAAACAGGCAGCTTGAACTTACTATTAGCTCAGTCAAGAGAGTGCTTTCAGTTCTGAAATATTTTACCCTCTTTGGTATTCTTACTGGATTCAATATAGTGTGGATTATTGTATGAGGTCAGCCTCGTTTCTTTTCAAAAAATCTTTTTGTAATAACAGGAATAAAAATAATCCACGAATGTTGTAACTGGATAAGTAGTTCAACTAATAAAAGCTATTAAAGGCACGTGTCCAGTAAAAATAAAAGATAAACATGGACAGCTTGGAAATTACGAAAGATTCCTTGGAATTATATTAATGTAAGGTACGACGCTCATGCCCTCACATTTTACGATGATTATCCTTTACACACAAACAAGTCCGATCCACAACCTGGTTGGATCTTCAAAGTTGCTGTCCATTTTCCATCTAATAATACAATTCATATTACCTTCTAAGACTTTAACTAGACACTCATTGATAGGTAGCCAATATACTGCCAGTAAAGGGTGTTGCGACTTACACGACAAAAAGCAAATTATTTAAAAAGTTTCTTCATTGATTAAGTGTAGAATTAAATTCAGATTGACCTTTAAGCCCCCATGTAGAAGGTACGAGAACTTCCAATGTATTGCTTTCAAAATTAATGTAAAAACTTACCAAAATTTCTCAGTGCATTCATTAAGTAAACTCATATTATCAGACAGAAGCTGTACCTCTGTACCATTAAAATGTAATGTCTGATGTCTCATGACGTAGGACATGAATTTGTTTTTCTCATATTCATTAATACTTAATGCAAATACAACGTGCATTTAGGTGCACGTTGTTTAAATTGGCAGACCATGCATGTCTTGTTTTGTCATCACGATGTTGCCGTTGCCACAAGACTTCCTCAGCCATTCTTAATGAATGCGTGTTCGGTGGGTTGAATATAGTAGACATCACTTTGCTACTGACGAAGAGATCTCTGCTTAAATCTTAACTAAATTAAGACACTTGCCAAATTTGATTCTCTCTCAAGCAGCGATGAAAAATATTTTTTATTGCATACTTTGAGAAACTGGGGTAAAAAGTAGGCAGCTGAAGCTGCTAGGTTCCGAACTGGGTTTTCTTATTAAAGTCATGTAAGTATTTTAGCGTATGCATTTTTGCAAGATATCTAAGTCGTCATGGAGCTGGAGCTTTATAAATTTCATTTAAATTGGTAGAGTCTATAGTCTTATAAGTAATAAGAATGGAGTCTAATCAGCCCTAGCTCCATGAAAGCTTAGATTTATTGCTTTTTTCATTTTTTCTATAGTGTCCTTTGCACTGCAAATACAAGACAGGCTGGTCTGTTCTTGTTTTGTTTCTACGATGAAGTGGCACAGTTGACTTGAGGGGTGTCGCTAGGAGCGTTCTGATGAGAGGGGTCTGACTCTTCCAAAAAGTGGGATAAAGTATAGTTAGCAGGGCACTGTAATTGCTAAAGTACTCCGAGAAAAGAGCTCACGTCATTCCCCATTTTCACTATCAACTAAATTTAGGTTCTTTACCTCTCAAGAATTTATTGATAGTCTTTAGTTTAAAATCAAGTTTTAATCCAATGTTGTCTTTTCTAGCAAAAGATGTAATAATTAAGATTAAATTAATGTTGAGAAGTTATCCTTAACGTGCATGTGGAAAGGTTTATGAATCTAACTTTATTGTAACGATTTTGTAGTGTCCTGGTAAGATTATATTTCCAGTCTTTGCGAGTTATGCTACTGGTGAGATTAGTTTCCTAGCCAATAGCAAGCTCCAATAATATATGAACACTTATCTTGGACTTCAAAGAGTAGATCTTGCCTTAAGCAGTCTACGGTAGTCACTGAAGGGCTCACAATACCTGAAAGATTAACGAGCAATGATATATCCCCTTGATGACTTGAATGGTATTACTGAGAAAATAAAGCATACAAATGTAAGCCTCTCTATAGCAAGACCGTTTTGCAATTTGCTCGCTTGAATAAAATTGTTAACTCTTTTCTCACAAGAATCAATAGAATTGAGGTTCAGATTGGCTATTCTTATTTTTTTCCAAATTATAAGGCTGAATTTTTCTTAATTCGTACTTAAATTGGTAGCTTTTAGGCAATTTAGAAGTACATAGAAAGACGATATACAAGACAACATTGGATTTCATGATTGATAGAGAGCTAAATGTTGCAACTAAGATCGTCTCCTTTGCATATTAATGTTTTTTATTGAAAAAGTTTATATGCAATTATGAATAGACAATATTAGCACAGTATCTGGTTTCGCTAGGAGCTATTGATTTGTGAAAATCAAAGAAAAACATGTCAAGGCTGTCAATTCTCCTCAGGTTAACAAGGAAAGGACGTTCCATGTCCATTGTTAGTGGAAAGCTTCTGCTATCTACACATGGAAGCCAGACTCTTATCACCGCAGAAACAAATGCAACACGTGCGCTTTTGGTTTATTTATAGACGAATGTGACTTTAATGAAGTCAATGGAAAAGTAGAAATACGGAATGTAGAATTTTGAAAAGGATCTTCGCGCGGGTAGCAACTTCTTGATGGACCGATAGTGACCAGGAAAACCGTCTTTGTTTTCCGTATTATATTCTCAATGAATAGATATTGCTTGACAACAGGCTGAAAGATGTTGAATTCCAAGTAATTCCAATCAACTAACCTACATATGAACTGAACAGCTATCAATGCTACAGATAATGGCCCAGGAAATTCTACCGCCATAGTCCATAAAGGCAAAGATTTTCAATTTTTTTCACGATAAAGCCATAATGAATCACCCATTATACCACTTGCAATTGTATGTATGGGGTTAGTGCTTCATAGACAATTTAGGGAAAGGATTTGAATTGAAGGGAAGAGTTTGGTCCATCATGCAGCCGAGAATATAGTACCAATGGTCAAAAAATCGTCTGCACCATTTGGGGGTTTCTTTACTGCGCTTGCTCCAATGTGATAGCATATACGTTCAATCATTGAACGGGATTTTAATATTGTAGTAAAGTGTTGTACATTGAAAAGTGAATATAGACAGTCTACTTTCACTCTTTTACACACAGTAGCACTTATCTATACCAGTCACAACCCCTATCATCAAGTGTGTAGATAGGTTTTGCTGTTCTCGTAAATGACTCTAAATGCTTTCATATATATTTCAATACATGCTGTATGGGCTTTAATACAGATTTCTTTCTCATATTTATAGCCAATAAAGACTTACAAGAGAGCTGTTTGATTGAGCTATTTAAACCTTGCAACGAATGCTAAATTCACCTCATCATTTAGCAACGCCCATTTACATTTGCACGGTCCATTTGGATTTTATTTAGACTGTCCGTGCTTTTGTTGTTGGTCTTGAGGAGTATTTCTTGCTAAGTTACCAAACAACGTATGCCCTGGGCTCAAATGAGCAAGGAAGTAGTCGCCGCAAATTAGAAATGTATTTGCTACATCGAAAGCAGAGCTGCAGAAACTTAATCAAAGGTACGTTTTATAAAAAGCACAATAAAATATTTTCTGTGAAATACTCCCTATTTTCAGTTTGATGGTGAGAAGCACCAAAACGAGTAGCATCCATGGCTCGAAAATAAAGGTTTGAAAGTCGATTTGAAGATACAGTCAGACCCCCGAGCACGTCTTAGAAACAACTTTACATTAAATGTCATTTATAAAAAATTTGAATCTTCTTAATGTGAAAAATCTATGTTAATTAAAAAAGACTCTTAATGAATTCAAATTATTGAATAACTTACTCATATTACGTTGAGGCCACTCCCCGTGAAAGACTTTTGAAGCACCTTACGCATAACTTTATGATCTTGCGTGATTTTGACGAGATCCGTAAGTGAGCAACAGTGCTAACCTAAGAACAGGCCTTTAGATTGTACATTTATCCACCACAACATCAAGAGTCTTGTATATGACTGAGAACTTCAATTGATAATAAGCAGGTAAGACAACTGTTGGTTCAACAATATCAAAACATTGTTATGGTCAGCTGTACACGCGGTCTTTCAAGCGTGTATTCAATTAAGATTTGGCAGATATTGTTGTGGTCAAGCCTCACAATCATCTTTCTAGGAACGAGTGAGTTGAATTCCTACATCACCATATCAACGGCATAGGTCAACAAACATTACATCAGCCTGGAAGAATTCTCTATATACATTACTCTGCATCAAAATGCTCAATGCATCAAATGGTTTCTTCTAAATCACTTACTGGTTCAAAGTTAGGAAACATTAATTTGTGATCTATGCCTTCATTGAACAACGCGAAGTACCAACCATTGAGTACTTATTGGGGTAACATATGGTCTTACCTTGGAAATATCCCTAAATACCCAATAACATATCATTGTAAATACCATGATCATTATGGAAGTTAGGCTTATTTCCCATGTGAGACCACATGCTTCCACAATCAATACTCAATGGTTGTTCATTTGTGTTCTTCAATAAAGGCATAGATCACAAAATAATGTAATCAGCACAAATTCATGTCCATCAGGATTTTAAAAATCGTTGGTGAGCAACGATACCTGTCTAAAATCAACCTGTTTCAATGATCAATGTTTCATACACACAGGAATAATTCACTGGAACTTCACATGTTCTAAAGAAATTATCGCATGATTTTGTACAACTGAATAAAATGTTGCAACATGTAATTGCTCATTCCTTGTTCTTTCCCACTCATTCTTTGAGCAAGAAAGCACACATTTACTTGTTAACTTAATGTACCAAAATTTACTAATTCACACAAAGAATTGTTGACGTAGGAAATTTAATGAGATTGGATATGTTTGTGATGAGAGAATAGCTCTCAATATATTTTCATAATTGGTACCTTAGCTATAAATGGGAAAGTGCCATATTGGTCGAGCATGGGCATCGGGAGTAAGGAGAATTGTGATAGATCTTGGGATCATGATGAATCTTGGAATCTTGAGATGGATCATGAAGCATCTTGAGATCATGATGAAGCTTGGGAACATGACGAATCTTGGGATGATGATGCATCTTGCAATAATGATATATCTTGGAATAAGGCCCCCAAAAAGCAGCATCTTCAGCCTCTTAAAGCTGACCAAGTATTTGTGGGCTGAAAAATTTGTCAGAACTAGATTAAATTAGCTTTTGGCAAATTCCACCACTGCTGTGAGAACTATATTTGGAATAAGAAAATGCAAAAGCAAGACGATACTTTGTTACTAGTACCAATGCTCGTTGCTTACTGCTCAATGCAATCTACCTGTATGCCCTAGCAAGGGCGATACGGCATAATCCAACACACCATGAAGACTCCGCAGCTACTTGTAAAATTCGTCTAATTTGCGAGCGCCTCCCAGGGATTTTGGGGAAAGAAGGAGTTTGCCTTTTTATATCTGGAAACGCGGTAAAATTAGGATCTATTTTAAGGAAACTAGGGATCCAGGTACTACTTTTGAGAAACTGGGGAGCAGCTCGAAATATCTCTTTGAGAAGGACTCAACAGGAATTTTCAGGATAAAGGCGAGTTTTGAAATTTCAGCAGGGACAAGGGACACACAGACAACATGGGGGCGTCTTCTGTGTGCCAAGCTTTCAGATCATCACGAAGAGTAAACTGTCATTAGAAAAGGTTTGTCCCCAATGAGTCTGTTGTGCAATGGTAAGCAAATCTACAGGCTGCAGTAGTGCACCGTATATAAGAAACAACCTTTTCAATTTCAAGTCCGATGCGTTTCTTTCAATAGGAGATATAAATCTCAAATCAGCGGAAAGTTTTTTTATTACAATAACCAAGTCTTATCAATAATGATCTTAGTAATACTGCATAGATTGATTAATATAGTGCAAAAGGTAAAGATGCTTACACGAAATTAAGGTGTTCTTATGTTTTCCAGAAGGTTGATACATACAAATGTTTGTCAATAACGGATTGCTCCTGCACAGGGTGTAAAACAATGGCTAACATTTTTCTTGGTCAATGCAACCAGTTTTGTGAATGAAATTCATTATATATTTAAGTGCGTTAATTTACTTATTCTCTATAACAGCGGTCCCTAGCACCCGGGCCCAGCTAGACCATCGATAACTTAGCACCGGGTCGCACAGGAAATGCCAGGAGAGTCAAAATGAACTTCAAAGTGGATGGGGCCTAGTCACTGATGCCGGGATAAGCTCATACTAGAATAGCGAAATACACGTTTTTTTTTATAAGAAAAAAGTTTATAAGAACATGAGGCCCAAATCGTCAAATTCTTAAGAAAATCGTAAGAAAATCACAAGGCTCAATTTCCAAAATTAAGTGTTTTTTATAGGCCAAAAATCGGTATTTCGTCGTTGTTACATTTAAAATGTTAAAGATGGAATTGAAATTTGAGTATACAATATTATTAATGAAAGATTAAACCACTCTAGCCAGTTTAGTTCAGTAAAAGTTAAGAAAAATTTAAGAAAATCTCAAGCTCAAGTTCGAGAAAAGTTAAGAAAATTGAGGCTCAGGGAAAATAATGATTTCCTTGTAAAAAAACGTGTATGCAAATTTATGAAAAAAGTGGGTGGGCTGTGTCCTCGGCTCCCCTGTTTTGAGGCGCCTGAATACACGCATAGGTACATTGTATGGGTGTGCATATCTTAGATATGCACCTTTTTATAGTGATGATCTTCTCGGGTAGTTTTTGCCATTCAAATTGCTAGGCCTTGGTAGATGATATGGATGTCGTGTTTTTTCTATTGAAATAGTTATTACTAATTATTAATAACATTTTTATCAATGTTGGCTAAAATATCAAAAATATACCTAACGAGCTAATTAATGTAAACAATGTAAAAAAGGAGAAATATTATGCAGTTTTCTTTAAGAGAGAGAAAAAAAATAAACAATGACAGCGCTAGTTCATAGATAAAAACTTTGCACTATCTGCAAATGCAAATGAATTAATTTTTCGTTTGAAACTAGTTAGAAAGCCACCCATTGAAAAATGAAACCCTCTAAAGATCGTTGCTTATTTGGCGAAAGATTTGCAAATAACGTCTCTCTTTAGAGAACATTTCTCTATCACAAATGCCTCCTTCAAGAAGGAGCACCATGAATGAAACAATCTTTGATATTTTTCATTCGATGAGCACATGTTGTTTGAATTTCAAAACGTTTTCACACAGTCCTGCTACGCTCATCTGGGAAAAAAACATTTTGCAATGTATCGTTTTTCAACTTGTAAGGAATACCGGAATCTGTTGAACTCCGTCCTCTTATAAACGCTGCGAATCCCAGTGCTTCAAAGAACGCCGTGGCATTCCTTAGAGGAAATACAGTATGCGGTGATTCAGCTAGGGCTGATTTTTCTAAAAGAATTTAGTCTGAACGAATATATTAAAAGTTTAATAAATATTAAAGTTCAATAGAATGACAACTAAATATAGTTGAATGATAAAGGAATCGTCATAGTGTATAAAGTAGGCTGTAATGGAAAAGATTTTAAATTTCCCTATCAATATATAAGGCACAACAGAAGAAAGAAGGGTAGATTTCTTGGCCCCAGCGTACCTTCAAATAGAATACCCCTGTGTAACATCCTTGCATTATTAAAAATTTCTTAATCCAAGATTTTCCTCTCGGAAGTATTGATGACCTGTTGAGTCCCTCCTTTTTCTCCATACTCCATGACAGGTCCCTAATGCAAAGCTCAATGTTCAATAATTAGCTTTTTTAATTACTTGACTCTTTTTTAAATGACAATTATAATATTCTATTTTGTTCCTGATTTGTGTTTGTGGCGAACTGATACAGTAACAAAAACATTTAATTTTTAAGTTAGTAAGGAACAGCAGTTTTAATTAAATGTTTTCTGTGAAAGTTACCGGCCAAAAACGTTGAAATATTTTGAGGCTCAAAACTAGAAACTTACTCATATTAAGGTTCAACAACATTTGGGCAATTAAAACTTAATTAAAGAAAAGCGCGTACACAATGGGAAATTCAGAAAGGGTATGCGACTTGATGATGCCTTGTTAAAGCAGTTACTCCAACCCATGCTTGTACAAGACGCCTAACAATTAACTTCTCTCCAAATTAATGCGAGTAGAATATTTGCTATTGAAATATGATAATTATACTATTATTTAACAGGTGCGAGCATGAGGCACTATTTTCTGCTGCATTGATCGATTTAACGAGCACATGAGGTGATTAAAGAGAGGCACTTCTTTGCCTGTGTGGAAAGCATGGTGACTGCACAACCAAAATTTTGTAGGCAAACTATCAGCCACTTGCAAGCAGGCTTAATTGTTTTCTTTTGTAGCAAAGAATGGCGCTGGTGACAGGGTGTGGAGCCTATAGCAAAAGCCCCGACAATGTGAATCTATGAAGATGGAGAAAAGTTACGTAGATAGGGAGACAAGATCAAGTTTGTCGATGTTAGATTTGAAAGACGATAAGTTGTAGGATTCCGGGAAAGTAGTGGATGGCAATGAGTTCCGTAGACGAGACGTTCTTGGAATTAAAGATTAGTTGCGAGCTAGAGTTCGGTGATTAGGAAGTGTAACTTGGAAAGGGTGTGAATTGGTAGAGCTTCTAGTGATTCAAACACGCCTCATTGGATCAGGAATAATTCAGGTGTCTTTGGTAACTAACTGCCTTTTCACAGCGATCTTGTAGCATGTTCGTTGTATACGGGTCTATGGATATGTTCCCCCAGGAAATTTTGAAATTTAGATCTTCTGAAGTCGCCGGATACGCCTATATTCCTACATGTTTTTGAAGATTTCGTTGAATTTTTTTGAATTTCCTGGCCCCAATGTATCTCCAAATAAAGTTTCATGGCCCTTTAAATTTTTCATCAAGACTTTTAAAATAGGGAGTTTGGTACATTAATATAGCACTAGAGAATACCTTACTTTCTATAGGACTCAAGGGGGTTCAGTTCTATTTTTTTGAAAGATAACAGATCTACATCTACGTATCCCTTCATTTCATTATAAATTATTCCTACTTTTTGCATTTACTTTCAAAATGTGGAGAAAGTCATTATATGCTCATATGCAAAACATTCAAAATCCCAATTTGTTTCTGTTCTAAAAACAGTTTACTATAAATTATACTGCAAATGGTAAATAATGATAAATTAATTCTATATCTGCAAAAAGCCTAATCTTCCGTGTATTTTCCACTCTGGTGTAATAAGTCCTCCTAAAACTCTTCATAACTAGAAATTTCTGGTGTCCTTCCTTGACCTTCTTTTCCTTTACAAGAGGTGCTTTTGCTGTGGTCCTTCCCATTAATGTTGAGTATAACATCTTCAGCATCTTATCTCCTACTTTCACCTCAGATAGCATAATTTTATAAACATGTTTGACTAATAGTGATCTTTTTCTGCTATCGAGAAGCAATGTGTTGGAAAATTTCCGTTACTTTTTCTTATTTCTCAAGTAGCATTTAAGCAATCATGTCCTCTAAAAACTAGTACTTGTGTAGCATTAAATTGCTATTCCCACGGTGAGAGATGTAGTTTTCTGAAGTTTCTTTAGAACTTCTTACAATCATTTCAATGATGTGTAATGCTCCATTTGTCATAAGTACAAAGCAATTCTTGGATCCAGTGTAACGTGTCAATGATTGATGTACACCCTAGGGGTCTTTGACATAACAATACGATTATGTTGTAAGCCTAGGCAGTATTACGGAAGCAATAGAAAGCATAGTACTCTTAGGATCATGGCGTTCATTTATTGAATATATTTCTGCCTCCAACACATTACACCAGACTCACAAAACATGTGTGTATAAATCCTTCCACAATGCCTACAAGCTTTTGAAGCTTGATGATTCATTGGGTACTAGCAAAAATTTTCACCAAGAAGCCCCCAATATCATATCAGTGATGTGAAATGTTTGAAGTGTCCTCAACATTCAACAGATACTTACTCTTCTTTTGAGCATATTTTGATTTTTCCTGGCGCTTGAGCCAAGCTTTCACAGTCCATGGGTAAAATGATGGCTGTGATTTATCAAAAAGAGGCTGTGTAAAGATGGAAGAATATTTTGGCAGCTAGGGATAGTTGCAGTTGTATCATGGCTGTAACTGTTGTATGAACATCTGCTGAATCATAAATGCGATAGGGTGCTTAATGTATTGCTAAAGCAGTAAGAATCTTAGAGGAGAATGCAGAGTGAGAAAGAAAATGTGCTGTATAAATGGACTATTGATGATTCAAGTGTGCTGAAGAAAGAGCCTAAAATAGGAAATAGGTGATAAATCTTCAGAAGATAGGTTTAGTCATTCTTTAGATTTATATGATGGGCCGGAGGGAAATTGCAAGTCAAAACTTAGTATGCAAATCAAAATTTTATCCAAAATTAATAAATCATAGATTTTTCTTTATGTGCTAAGCCTAAATGTTTTCCTGTAGCTATCAAAAGGACACCCTTATGAATGCTGGTAGATGAGGAAAAATATAGCTCTGTAGAAAAGACTTCCCATGAAGAAAAAGAGGGGGCTTTGAAAGCATTTAATTTACTTTTCCATAGAATGCTTTGTCCATTGAAATATGCCCAGTTTTGGTGGACTCAATAAGTAGGTATGTTCAATCTACAAACTACGGTACTCGCGCTCTTTCATTAAGTAGAAATGCAAAGCTTTGATTTGCAACTGCACAAACTGCAATAAGTACAAACCTATTTTGGGTCTTGGCTCAAGATATTTAGTCTCATAATACAACGAGCTTAGTCATGGCATCAGGTACCAAAGATGTCATTTCAAATGAAATCATTAGTATTGAATTGGAATAGGCAAGACAAAAAGCAGAAGAAGTCATTTACTTAGCAGAAGCGTTGCAATAACATAATGGAAATCAAGTGAATTAGAGTATAATCATATTTCACCAGGTACGTAGACAGCTGAATTGGATTGGTGGGCACAGATGTAGAAGTGATGTTAAAGACCAGAGGGCGTTTTGCATTTTATACATCTGTGCCAATAGGAAACAAGTATATGCCAACATGATCTATTTTCATAGCTAGCCTGTCGAAAAATGGGAGTCTGGGAGCTTGCCCCCAGAAAGATTTTTCAAGGTAATGACCTCTAGAACGTCGGAAAATGCCCTTTTTCAGAATGGAATGTAACAGTTTTTGTCAATGATCTTCATGCTAAGATGGAGAAACTGGCTCCTTTACCTTGCCTCATAAAAATGTAAAGATTTAAAACGAAATAGGAAAAGATTGAACCGATCTTTTCTCTTTGTAACAACGTGCATGTGCAACGATGATGGAAGCAAAACAATCTCCTTACAGTTAATCAAAAAAGGCATTTCCTGCTCCATATCTCTAGCATGGGCTACATTGAATAAACTCAGAAGGAACAATGCCCTATTCCATAAAAGGGTCGCCATCTACAGAAACAGAAATTTTTACAATACTTGTGCCAAAACTGAAAATTGGCTTGAAGTTATCGCAAAGCAAAATTAGGATACCTGCATGCCACATATCTGCGTTGCGATTCTCTTAGATTCTAGATTGGGCAGAAGCCAACTGAAAAGTGTTTAAAAAGTACAGTGTAGAATGCTTCTATATGCAACCTAAGAGAATAATTGAAGGACAATACCCCTATTCCCCAGTATCTACGAGCCTGATACCTCACTGAAGAAAAAGAGTAGCACAAAGTCCCTATTGATTAACCAGACTCAGTCAAGCATTGAGCACACTTGCTGAATACATTTTGAGCACATAAAATGGTAAGATATAAAGAAAGAGGAGTCTAGAAAATGACGAAGTGAATGAAAGAAGAAAAAATGAGGTTTTCCAAAAGCTGTGTCAGATTTGAGTACAATTGTCAATCATAGGTTATTATGTGGTAGTGCTGGTCAAAGAGATTTTGGATCTTTGTTGTTGCTGCTTTTATGAACTACTTGTCTTGTAAACTTTACAACTAAAGATGCATTTGTTTGGCTAATTGAATTGAACTGTTTGATCATCCAATTGAACTGGTGCATTGGTGGATGATAGCTGCAGCAAAATTTCAAAGACATGTTCCAAAGATGTTTAGAAACACCTTGCATAGAAAATATAAGCCAATAGATTATAGATGTCTAGAAATATGAAGCATAGCACTGTAGCACAGTGCTTTCTGTGAGAAAGGATGAAAGTGTCAGAAGGTACCATAATGATAGAAAGTGATAAGTGAAAGTGACTCTGATAGTAATGATTGACAATAATTTGTTAGCCCAACATTCTTCTCTTAAAAGTTTTGCTGGCCCTGTGCAATCCCTTCCACCCTGGTCTGCTCTATACTTTATGACCTCTCCCTAAGAAACATTAGAAAAAAATAGCGCATGGAAATCGTTGTTTTGTTCAACGTAAGGCTGAACTTGAAAAATACAAGCATTGCTTTCTTTAGATTTGTACTGACACGTCTTCTCGTGGTATAATACTATATATAATTTTAGTACTAATATAGCATATATATATATAGAATATATATATATATATATATATATATATATGTATATATATATATATATACTATATATATGTATATATATATTTAAATGTACTATAAACTATATATATATTTATATATTTATGTATAATGTAAGACTAATAGCTTACCACATTAACGTTTTGTAAATTCATTGCAATTTAGTTCGTTAAATTATGAAGCTTTTAAGAAACTTTTATAGAGAAAATGTGGCGAAAATTGTAGAAACTTTGACTACCAGGTCTTGAGCTCGGTGTCCTACAACAAAATTTATGCAGTTTTGAATAGAAGCCCTAATGTTTCTGACAAAAGCTGACGACATCCTCTACGACAAAGGAATCCAGAAGCTTTTGGATAGGCCTAAGATTTACAGGCCATGATCTTGAGTATGAAGAGAGAGATTTAGATGTTTTGATTTAATAAATGTGAAAGGCGGGAAAAGAATGAGAATGTCAGCATTTATTGTTGATGATATCCCTGATAAACCAAATATTTGCGGTATATCAACCGCAAAGCTAGGGGGTGGCATGTGTCCAGGATTTATCCAGGATGGGAATGTATTAATTTTCGAGGTGCTTAAAGCATGACTTGAATGCACATACTCAGAAACCGTAAATATTAGAAAATACATTGCAAAGGACTAGAGGTCCAAAACTCAAACTGTTGAAATTCTGGAACCATTCAAAGTTGGTGAACTTTCATAAAATTGTCTTGAGCTGATAAATTTGAAGTCAATTTCAAAAATTTTTAGCAGTGGTAGAAGACATTTGAAACATGTAGGGTACAAAATATAGCATCCATCAAAGTGCTAGCAAAACATTATATCATTATTAACATTATTCTCTATCCCTCTAATATGGTGTCTACAAAATTTTCGCAACATTCCGCATGTCAGGGACGAATCTTTTTCACCTTTTCATATTATCCGGGACTTCCATGAAAAATTGACTTTAAACAAGTTTAGGGGTCGCTGTCAATAGGAGAGTAAGTTTCGATCCATGAATAAAAATGTCGGTCAAGGTTTGCTTATATCGTTAAAAAAATACGTGAGCAATTATTTTAATGAAGTGAAATGGAAAATAGAGAAACAAGATTGCTTAAATAAAGTGAAATGGAAATATAAAGAAATGAAATCTTTTGACATATATCTGAAAGCATTTGCCTTTACTTTCTCGTGTTACACGCTTAAATACATGGACAAATTAAATATATATCGACAAAATCAACGCCCGTTCATCCGTTGATGTCAAAAACTTTTTACTTTTAAATGAAGTGTTGAATGATCAAGTTCATTACTAAAACAAGAAATGACCCGTTGATACCTACATAAAATTTCAGGGTGGGAAACGACCAAAACTGCGAAAAATATCATTAATATTTTCCGTGATACATTGGTGGTGAGATCTTAATGTACACTAAGATCTCGCCACACATGTATGAAGGAAAATATTAACGATATTTTTTCGCATTGTTGGTCGAACGAACGTAATTGTTTCGACTTTCCACATGGCCTGAAAACTTTCAACAAGGAAGAAATAAAATCAAAAAATTTGATGAAGCAGTAAGATGCAGTTTGAACAACAAGAAATTCATTAAATTTTAGGAGGGGCAAGGCAGAGAAAAGTAGAAAAACAATATTACATCCCAGGAGAAGAATCACAGGGAACATTCTCTTGTAGTTCCAAAAATAGGGTATTAAAGGTTCATGCATTGGATAGGTTTATATGCAGGATGGAACTACAAACAAAAAATATCGAACTAAGAATACATATTAAAATAGTCAGTTTAAAAAATAATGTCGAATTTCACAATATCAGATAAAGTTTGGCAAAATTGGCCAATTTTACTTCATTGGATCCAGGATCCAGACGTACAAAACTCCAATTTTCCTTGTTAAGATTTTTGCACACTAAAATTTACCATACGTCTCTTCTAAAAGGCCTTCAACCAGCTTCGTAAAAAGGCGTTTTCATTGAGAAATCCTTTAAAAAGCGATTTTGGCTCAAAATGCCATAATATGATAATTTGTATCTAGCCCGCTAATAATCAAATTTTATCATTATTCTTCGCTTCATCGTACAGAGGCTAAAAATTTGCTTCTTACAAGGTCTTAACGAACATGAAACAATCACCTCCGGATAAGCTAAGTCAAGACTAGTGCTGTCTGATCAAGATGCCAAAAAAAGACAAATCTGGCATAGACCCCAAAAATAGCATTTTCTTAGTTCTGAGTTTTTCCCCCTTGAAGAGCTCAAACATTATGCTTCCAAAGAGCCCCAGATAAAATCATTTTAACTAGAAATATGGAATTTACTTCCATAGCAGCCAATTTCGACACTCTGTGTAGTGTCCCCCATCTAAATGACCTTGCTAACCTTGCTAGCCCATAGCTTTGAATGTTGATCAATAGGTATCTTTTTTATGTCAAGAGTTATAGATTGAATTTTTCTAATTATGCTTGCAAACGGGAATTCTCCAGCTTTCTCCTGGAATGTCATTTTGAAAATTGTTTCTGGGGGTAACTCCTAGACGTCTTTTACAGTCTTTATGACAGCTTAAAAAGGCATTTATGATCGGATCCCCCGAGCTCCGTTTTGTCCCTGTGTGTCCCTTTTACATTTCATAATAAGCACCCTCTTTACGTTTAGGTATGGCTGCCACTCAACTATCTTTTGAAAGCTGGCTTCGTGACAGCGTTGAATCTATAAAGAAAGAATAATAACATCTCTCTAAGATTTGGTTTTCGGATGTGGACAGTCGGCAGAGTTGGCTGGTACTGGATATTCTTATAGGCTGAAATTTAATGTGGAATTTTCTAGGCCAGCAGACTATCAGAGTAAGAATAGACAAACTTGTGGCAGTAAAAAAGAAATTGGGATGGGTTGTATCTGGACCTTCAAAAGTAAAGATGACGGAGAAGTCTGAAGCTTGCAAAGGTAGGGTAATTCGGTGCAAAATGAGACACAGGGCAAAATGAGTCACTTCTTGTTTCATATTGAATTTTCGGTTTGTGCAGTGGAGAAGCAAGTCAGCCAAGTCTATTGCATTAAATGTGATCTCTCTCCTTCAGATTTTGAGCTGCTGTTTGTATAGTAACGAAATGCTGATGTGAAAATAGAGTGATTTTGCACGGAGTAACCAATGATTAAAACAGCAATTTTGCCAAGTCTTAGGTTATTTCCTTGAAATGCCTTTCCAATTGTTGCCCAAATGATGCTATCTTAATGAGGCAAACCATCAATATTCTATAATATTGCATAACTTCTTATTAATTACAGCATGGCAACATGATTAAATACGCAATGTTACTCTTTTATCTTTCTTTCTTCTGTCATGTATGGTGGTCCAGGTTTGCCATGCAATAATTTTTCAAAATTTTCTGATTTTAGCTTTTTTCTAGAAAAAAAGTGATTTAAATTTTTTTCGAACAGAAAAAAAATTTCTTTGGAATATAAAAAAGCTTTTACGCGATGATTTCGAAAGGAAAAGAAAACAAAAATTTTTTCTCTGTGAGCCCAGGCTGTCCCTACCCTCGCAGGCTCAGCTGGGTCCAACTCGGGTGATGATAGCTTAGGCTGCTGTTCCACAGGGAAGAGAGTAGGGCAGGTAGCGCAATGATGATGACACTTGAGTACGATTCTTTACTGGCTTCTTGGGCCTCCATTCCACGAAATTTCGTCTCAATTTTATCACGCAAATTTCTTAGCCGTTTAACGCTTTTCTCGTTGAACACTGGAGCTATATTTATAAGCTCACTAATATGTGCACACCTTATCACACCTGGCTTCGCGTAACGGCTTCTCAGCAAGCCAACTGCTAAATCATAATCTGTGTCCGTTAAGGCAAGTCCATTGACCACACTCTTAGCTGGCCAGTTGCACGCCATCATGAACTGCGCTTTTAAACCCATCCAAGAATTCCTGCCACTCTGCAATGTTCCCAGAAAATGTCTTCACCTCTAGTTTTGGCAGCTACTCTTCTTCCAGCAAATTCTGCGCACTGATTCGATGAACGCAAAATCACGCTCTCCCTCGATGCAATTCTTGACAAGTGCTCTGTATTCTTTGTTTCTGAAGTTTGTGATAGTACCTCTGTCACGGACTCAGTTTCTATTCTTGTTGACCCAACATCCATATCTGTTAAGACTTTCTCCAAAATTGCTAAATTTTAAGTGGTCCTCTTTTTGATTTCGCTAGATTCCTCCATCTCCTGATCTCAAGCAGCTTGGTCTTCCTCTTGATCAATCATTGTATCAAATATTTCCTTATCCAAATTCTTAAAAAGCTTTATTTTATCCTTTAAGTCAGCTAAATATACCTGTTACCGTACTTCGTCTCAATTATCAGTATTATGAAAGGTTACTTTGATTTTGGTCAGCAATCTCTTCGTTGCCCAACGATTAGACCTTCGTTTTCTTTTTGCTTTCTTCAAATCCAGTTTTTATTCTATTTCAATTATCCGGCTCGGTGGACCATTAATGCAGGAACTCGATTCCCTAAGCAAATGCTAATTCGATGATAAATGAATAGAATAACTCCAGAGAAACGCCATGTATATTTTCACGATTTTCTTCCCATCACAAACAGACATACACCTCGTATTACTTCGTACTACTCTAGTACTCTAGTGTACGCTCTCTCCCTATTTGTCGATATATATCTTCTGTTAGATTATGTTAAGATTTATATGATGATAAATGAGGAATTACGAAGACAGTACAACCACTAGGAATCGAAGTTTGCGATGCTCGACCCAATACAATTTAAGAAAACCATATGAGTAATTGCATCCTATTGACTAATTGTGTATCCTGAAGACGCTACCAAAGCAACTACTTACTTCCCTATATTGAGCCTCATTGTGAGACTCAGCGTAATATCTACGTATAAAGCTGCATGTAATAACCTTGCTACATAACTTGTAAACAAGAATGATTAGCAGAAGTGACGCAGGTGCAATTTGGGATTCCTGACAGCATCCATCTTTTCTTGTAATTTCGATAACTTTTGATCCGCATAAGATAAAACATGCTCCCTCTGGAAATGTCAATGGAAATCTTCTGAACATACGTACTAAATGTTTTTCCATTACTCGAAACTATGTGTTTTCAGTTTTTTGCAAAGAAAGTACACTATTTACCCCTAAAACACGAGTCTGGAATGAATTCTCACAACATCATTGGCGGGAATCCGTCAATGGTGATTCCTTTGCTAGCCAACCAAGATTTACGCCTAGGCTGTACTCAGGTGATGACAACAAAGAGTTCTATTTTTCCGTATGGCGAAAGCAAACCTTATTGACGCTTTTTCGATTTGCTAACCGGTTTGAACAACGGATAACTGTTGCGATTGCCATTACTCAGGTGATGGCAAAAAGAGTTCTTTTTTTCCATATGGCGAAAGCAAATCTTATTGACGCTTTTTCGATTTGCTAACCGGTTTGAACAACGGATAACTGTTGCGATTGCCATTATTTATTGTACCATTGGAGAGCTAGCACTATTTTATTACGATCCTTAGGCGGACTAAGTTATTGTTGCATTTTCATGAGATGGTTGCAGCAAACTATTGGCAGTGGAATATTTCCTTCATAACATGGGCCATAATTGCCACATACTATGGCACTTTTGCAACAACTGACAGTAAGTATGTATAATTTAATATAACGCTAGATAATTGTAGCTACTTCCCACATCCAAATATCTCTTTTTGCTAATGCCTTCAATATTCAACTATTGATTTTTTTTAGGATCGACTATTATATCCTGCGGCAAGTGCCTCAGCAAAGCAATATGCAGTATGACAGAGCTAAAATTCATTTATGAGGCAGATGAAATGGGTATATTAGACCTTCCAAGTGTCTGGATAGATAGTCGATTTGGTGCAACAACAGTCAGTTACTTCAGAAGTAATGACTGTGAGCGCAATGAAATGAAACGAGCATTGGGCTTTTTGTTCCATAAAGCTTACTCAAAATTGGCAGGTATTGTAGAACTCTACCTCATATAATTCCTTATAGTCTTTCTCATGAATTTTACGTCTTTAGTACAGTGACTCAGTATAATTATTGTTTACTTATTTTTACGTTGGTATAAGCAAATCCTAACTATAGCCCAAACTCGCAAGACATTGTATTTTTCTCTTGCTTTTGTGCAGGGAAGATAGCTGAGAGGGTTGGGGGCTTGTGCATATAATATAATCTGGATTAGTCCATAAAATAATAGATCCAATCTGTAGGATGTTATCTTACTTGTGCCTCTGTGCACTCATTGCAATTCGATACTGATATTCGATTGTCGTCAAGGAGACGGTGAGGAAAATCCTCACTAGCATTCGTAATAGAAATTATCAAAAATGCTAGATATTTTCCTCACAGCAACGAATGAACAATTCCTCATGAAGAATTGACCGCAAACGGTGAAGATTTTGCTGAGGAAAGTTTCATTCTTGGAACTTTGCTCAGCAAAATCCTCACCGTGTGGGCCGGGCTTTAGGCCCTAGAAAGAGGGTTTTTATATGGAGTTTTACTCTATTTGGTGTCCCCCAGTATATAAATATATGCATGCAGTGCAGAGATAGAGACTTGGGTGGTCGGTTTTTTCATTGTAGCTAACCGAGTATCTGGGAATTTGTTGCATAATCTGTGATTATAAGAAGTTTGATTTCCAATGCTGAATAATTTTTATACATAGTGCACTTTTTTGGTCAAAGTCAGCTCTTGCTGTCTTCCACATTTTACAAGCCCAATCAGGAGTTACTTCAGTGGTCCATGATCACCGACATTGCATATTAATAAAGCAATATGATTTTAAATTTTTCACCTGTAAATGCAGCACTAACCATCAGTTCTGGCTTGTAGTACAAGCACTTTAATTTGTCTGTAGAACCTATGCATCCATGAATGGCGCAACACATTTAAATCGTCACTTTTCACACTTGTGTCATTATCTATTCTGTGAAATATATATGATTGATAGGTCAAATGAGTACCACATTAATGATGAACGTATTGTTTGTCCTATTTGCTACAAGGGCATTTCCGACGTTATCGAAGGTGCGAACTCAAAAACATTTTCGCCAGCTGAAAATATGTCAACACTTTAAGTTCCATTTTATTTTTATTTCCATATTTTCCATTAACATACACTATGCATGTGGACGGGATAATGAAGACATTTAGGTCCCTGCCCTTTTCTTCAGAAGGACAGAACTGCCATTTTTCAATGAAAAGCTTTTATACTACTTATTGTGTTCAGTTTTTCAGCTCAGTTCTCTGCACAAAGATCAGTAATGTTGACAGGATCAACTCTTCCGTAATTGTTCGAATAAGTGCCCCATGCGTAAAAAGCGCACGCCATGTTATGAAAGCAATTTTATAAGCAAATTTCTCGAATAAGCGCCCCCTTTGTTCTAGGGTGGGCACTTATTCAAATTTTCAAAACTCACGCAGAAAATCGATTAGAAGATTCAACATCTTGCATTTATTTTTTAATATCTTATTTAATCACGATTTCCATTCAGTAAAAATGCAGAAAACTCTAATTACAAATTAAAGATATAGTGAATAAGTTAATTAAACAGATATAAAAACAGTACTGTTCTTCCATAGAGTCGTGCGCAAAATAGTTGTAAATGTCTTCCTTCAGCTTAGAGAATGATTTTATAGCCCATTCTTAAACCGGGTCAGTGTACTAGACTCTCTTATGTGCGTTGGGGTAAAAATTCTGGTTTTTAGTCCACTGTAATTAACACTTTCTCTACTGAATTCTATATTTAGAATTAGAACTTGGAGATCGGCCTTGCTTTTTTGCATTATGCAAGAAGGAGAGGGAACACCTGGGAAAAGAGAAAATAATACATTTTCTTTGAACATGTTTATTCCTTTTTGTTTTTCTTATCAGGACACTTATTAAGTTCACCGTCCACTATATAAATACACGTTTTTTATAAGAAAAATGTTTATAAGAAAATGAGGCTCAAATCGTCAAAATCTTAAGAAAATCGTAACAAAATTGCGAGGCTCAATTTCCAAAATTAAGTGGTTATAGGCCAAAAATTGCTGTTTCGTTGTTATTGCTTTCAAATTGTTAAAGATGGAGTTCAAATTCAAGTATACAATACTATTAACGAAAGTGTAAACCAATCTAGCCAGTTTATTTCAGTAAAAGTTAAGAAAAATTTTATAAAATCTCAGGCTCAATTTCGGGAAAAGTTAAGAAAATTGAGGCTCAGACAAAATAATAACTTTCCTATAAAAAATGCGTGTATTGGGTATCTATCTTCTCTTTTTCCTCTAGATTCTCTCATAAAATGTTAGCAAATCACTTTTCTTTGGTTTTTTCTTTGTATTTGACTGGTACGACCAATCCGATTTCTCTTTTTCTGAGAATTTCTGCCGCCAAGTGGTGTTCATCCTCTCTAGTTATTAGAAAATTATTTTAAAACTGTAAAATTTTAATCAGTACATGTCCATCTAGAACATCGTTACCATCTGTAGGTAAGTGTGCTCTATGTTGGGAAAGCAATGAGAGTATATAAACACTCCTGAAGTGAACCCGGCAGATGCCTGTCCTGATGAACTAATCGTTTATTGGGTATTTACCTGCTTGAATTTTGTTCTCTTGAGAGATGCAAAATGTGAAAAAGAGAGTTGATATTGGAATCTCTAATCCTAATTTTCAAGAAATATTGAACAATTGCCCCTTTCAAATAAACGCCCATCTCGAATATGTGCCCTTCTTAAGAGCAGAAAAGTTGAATAAGCGCCCGCTTATTCAAACAATTACGGTGTTGTTCAACAGAGGATTCCGGAAGTTTTAAAGTATACCATCTTCAAAGCTTTTCCTGGAGGCATGGTCCCAGACCTCATTTTTTCCCAATACTCTTCTGTGCCAATGCACAGTGTTTGTGGTTAGAATTCTGTGCTAATGCAAAGTATTTGTGGTTACATACACAAGTGGTATCGAAAAGACACCACTTGCATTTGTAGCAATTGCTTTGCATCATGGACAAGTTGAGCCTGGAAGCCTGCTTTCCCAAGAAGTTAGTGGTTTTTGCTTTCTTTGCTATGGTGCTCAGGCAAGTTTCACCGAAGGAATCTCCATCGTGAACCTTACGTGGACTTAATATATTCTGGTATCTATCAAATAGCAACTTACAAACTTAGCGAAGGCAAAAATGTATCTGAAATGTATTGTAGCTGCAGTGGCTTTCTATCAATTTTGCAACCGTCAACTGAGGTGACTTTGATCAGTCGGGTGACTTTGTTCACTTGGTCCGGTAGGCACAAAAGTCCATAGTTCTGATGTTAGCCTATGTCTAAAGGGCAACATGTATTTCTTTTGCGGACAATGTACAGAGAACTTGTTTTTGTTTGGCTCTTCGTCTATTTGGGCATTTCGAAAAGAATTAATTAATTATAGTGTTTAACAAGCAAGTATTGAAACGTAAATAATTTGTTGCTTTGTTTAAAAAGCTATTTTTTTGCTTTCCAACAACCTTTTATCATTATCAAGGTTGGTTACATAATACTGCCAATCAGGGATGATTTCCAGGGGGGAACGGGGAGTAGAGCCCCATCGTTAAAATCTCTGTTCTTTAGGAGTAGAGAGTGCCTCAGCCCTCAAAAATCTGTTGCAGAGCTTGCATTTCAAAGTGTATTCCTCGCTTCCAAAGGGATTTATATTGTATTGCAAAGGTGAAGTTTGCACTGCTGCATGATTATTGAGATATTATAATTGTTAAATATACTATATCGTATCACATCTGCATCGGTGAAAACATTGGTATGATCTCAACTATGCCACACCTATCTCTTTAATGCTGCACCTAGGGCCCCTTTACAAATAGTTATAAATCACCATTGCTGCTGATATCAGTGATCTATAATGATATGAATATAAAAATTCTAGACTGAACAGAGTCACCCCATTATCAGCGTGACATTGCTCACTCCTAAACATATAGAAAAGATAAGGAAAAATATCCTAAATATCATATACATTCTTAAATTTTGTGTATGTGACCCAAAAAGACCTGTTGAAAGCATAGTAATTGCCCACAAGCCATTGCTCTTCAGGGATATTTTATTTCAAGTTTCAAAATTAATCAAAGTCACCTGAGTTGACTGTATCATATTAAAGATTCCATATTCGCAAGTCAAAAGCATCTGACTGCCCAAAAATATATTGAAGTTGCGCCCTGTTTGCAAAGGTGCATTTTCCTGTGTTGTAAGGGATGCAGTTGTAAAATGTGTTTCTGGACGCAAACCGCAACCCACGTTGCGACCTTTATGGAGCGTTGTGGACAAAACGTTTCTAATCATAGATCTCCAAATCCTCTCTTTCATTGTGTATAAAATAAGCACTTTCTTTTATTTGAATGTGGTTGCCACACTCATCCAGCTTGGCTCTTTGTCGACAAAATTTTCTAAATCGTCGGCACTTGCTCTTCTAAATTTATCGGTGCATAAGCTTTTGGTCTCTAGCGCCATCCCTGCTAAAGTATGACTTCTGTGAGAAGGAAACAGTAGTAGAAATGCTCATAGACAAAGCTCTTATAGATAAAGTTCCATGGCATTCTATTATACAGTACGTAGATACGCGGCTACATGTTTTTCACAAGTATACCTTTTACACATACGCACACCCTTTACAAAAATTCCATTTATCAGGTTACGAGTTCGTTAAATTTTCCTTTCCCTGAATGCAATATCTCATTTACCCTTTATTTTAGCAATGACATACCTTTATGGTACACTCCTCACAGGATTACGTACACACTTCACTCATTCATCAAACCATTGAAATTTTCCAAGGCTGACAGTCACAGTTAAATGACAGTGTTGACAATCACACTATTTACATATATGCACGCGCTTTACAGTAATGCTATTTATGTCCTAATCCATTCAGTAAATGCATGGATACGCTCTGCATGCAACAATATATTTTTCACACACATAATATGTTTTACAGTAATACTATTTAAATCTTAATCTACTACAAGTATCACATGCATTGATATGCTCTGCATTTAGCCATATCTTTTTACGATCATACATAAATGCTATCTACATAAATGCTCGCCTTGCAGTGATGTTATCTTGCGCCAGTTATGCAATTTCCACTACAGGCCGGGTTCCTAATGAACTGCGTTGCTTGGACTACCTTTTATTCTTTATTTTCCACTTTGTATTGTTTCTAAGCCCATTTATTATCTAGCAAAGTTCAATATGCAGTGTCACGGATCCTTGGGACTCATTCGTAGATTAGGACTTTCTTCTTTCTGTTTATTCTTTCTGTAGATAGCATAGGCATACCCCTTTGATGCACGTCATAGGCTGAGTAACCGATAGTACATCATACTGTAGTGTAATCCCCTTTCTTTTGTTTTGTTATAGGTGCGAGGTTTTCTCAGTATTATTAGGCCTCAATAGGTAGTTTATTCATGTATGATTTACCGTAGTTAATGTTACATTAGTCTTACATCATTAGTCGTATTATTTATACATGCCCTTCCCTTCCTTTCCCACGTATTCATAGCTTTGTTTCGTAAAGTTTGTAATTATGAGTTATACTTAGTCATCATTTTACGTTTATTCGCATGTAGTATATATATATATATATATATATATATATATATATATATATATATATATATATATATATATATATATATATATATATATATATATATATATATATATATATATATATATATATATATATATATATATATATATATATATATATATAGCTTAAGTTAGAGTTAGAGAGGACAGTTGAGAGAGAGTTAAGGAGACGTAGGAAGTCGAGCAATTGTGAGCACAGGCGTCATGGAGGCTGAGGGTAGGACGTGACTCTTCCTTAGTTGTCATCTAGCTATTCTTTTAAATGTCTACAAGACTTGAGCAAAGAGTGTTCTCTCTTGTTGCGATTCTCGGGTTTGTGACAGCAGCTTATGCAACTTAGAAACAGTGCTCCCTTCTAATTTGGCATTGGCCTAGCCAAAAAATGTTCTTGGGCTGCACCCAAGAACCCCTTCTTCTATCTTTTGTTTATTAACATTATCTCAGTCTCTCAACGGAAGAATAATTCCCCCGTTAAATAATTCTTGGTGCCAGCCCCAACTGCTGAATTTTTAGGGCTTTAAGGGCGCAATTTTGAACCTCCCCTAGCATACTGTTTCTCAGGCCGAATAGAAGCTAATTGTTTCCAGTCGTTATTTGAGCATTCTGCAAGTTATTAACTGAGTTAAATAAAAATCTTTGTGAATAGTACACTTTGTGATGCAAGCATGAAATTTAGCATAAGTACAGAGCTTAATGTGCTCATTAAAATGCGAAGCAGATTCAACTCAGAAGATTTCCCCAAAGCTATTTTAAACAGGGATACTTGGTCCCAGTTATCCATTGTATTCTCTTCATTACTTGGAAGCTGCTTTTCTACTGAAATTCAGTATTTGTACATAATTTGAAGCGCTGAATGTGAGAAGCAACTTGATCAAATCGGAAAATACTATAGACCAATAATTCCACGCTTAAGCATAAAAATTTTGGATTTTCAGCTCTCTTGCTTACAGTGAGTCACTTTGAAACCCCAAAAAGTGTTCTCACAGGGGACAAATACACCATATCATTGCCCCAGGCCGCCGGCTAGAGATAGTAGGGACTTTGAAATTAGTTGACACAGCCTTAAAAACAGCATTTTCTAATATTTCAACTGTTCTCTTACATTATCAAAATCTGAACATCCGTTACACCCTAAGTGTAATGTCAATTACATAACATTTTTAAGTTTTCATAGAAATAAAAAACACTGACCATAACTGTTGACAAATCGCACACCTATAATTTACAGTCAGTAGAAATGGTTTGATAGAGATATAGATTCAATTGAGTTATCCGTTTCAAATAGTATACTAGCCTATGATGATGTTCTGATGTAGTGTTTGATACATTCATAAAAATTTCAATAAGTCGAACAACAAGTAAGCATGCTCGGTATCTCTAGAATTATTTCCTGCCATTACAGTGAATAACTTCTGATTCTGACAACCTTTGGAATACGAATGAAACAAAGTTCTTTCTTGCTTGGAATAACCTCTTATTACAGAAACCTAATTTCAAACATTTGTCAACAATTCATTAATTCACAGGAGAAGAGATAAAGCATTCTTCGCGGGTCGGATTAAGGCTCTTCGTGTGTCGTCGGTTGCCCATGCATAGTTTAATTGAATGCTGGTGTTCACAAAGGTTGAAAAACTTATTTGTATTACAAAGACTTTCTGTTATGAATTAGTGTACCTAATATTATTTGATTTCAATATTGAACTTGTCGAGCATTTCACCCTCTATATTTTACAGGTTGCAAAATGGTAACAGAATGCTCTGAAAAGAACTGTGAAAGCTTTTCTGTAAGTACATTTCAAAGTCTTTTGTTGAACTGTAGTAATGCTGCTAGTAGAAGTGATAAAGAAACGGGTTTACCAAGTTACTGTTGCTGTTCTTATTGGTTTTCGGTAGTCTATCCTGTGCATTGCTTTAAATAGGACTGCATCAGTGACTAAGCTAAGAGTCCTGCCTCTCCTGTCCGATAGGACAAAAATCCTTTTTACTCTCATTTTCAAAACATAAACTAAAGAAGCCAAATAAAAAATTGAATGCTCAGATATGATCAAACCTGTTTACAAGTTCATCATCGATTGATATGCCGAGATTCAAGACTCTCTGTAGAAATTTTAACCTTGACTGTTAACTTTTGATGTTTTCACTTAAAAGGTATTAACAGCTCACGCATATTTTGGACAGATCTTTGATTGATAACAGTTTTGCGGAACAAGTTAAACCTGTATAAAGATGATATTATTATTATTCTTGTTTCAGCATATGCTCTAGCAGTTATTATTGCTGTCTCTTCACCAGCTAAGCGGATCATAACAAATGACCAAGGACTAACTGGATACGTATCTCCTACATCTCTAGCACCTTCCTCAGAATCCTTGCCGTTCCTAACAAGGCAGTCTTTTGTACTACTCCAACATCTCCTGGTATTCCAAGCTTTTCCATCCATTTGTCAAAATCTTTAGTCACACTTCCAAGGGCACCTATCACAACAGGAACAACTTGTACCTTTTTCAATTGCCACATTCTACTTATTTCCCTTCGCAATTCCTGATACTTCTCAATTTTCTCTAATTCCTTCTCATGTACTCTTCCATCCCCAGGCACTGCAATATCTACAATTATACAGCTTTTTCCTTTTATCCAGTAAATCAATGTCTGGTCTCATTGCCTCAATAATGTTATCGCATTGCACATTCAAATCCCACAGCAATTTTACATTTTCAGTCTCTACTACTCCCACTGGCTCATGTTCGTACCATCTGTCTTTGTGTTCTAATGCATTTTTCTTGCAGTGTTCCCAATGGACTTTCCTTGCTACATTATCATGGCGTCTTTTATACTCCTTCTGAGCTAATTTCTCACATTCACTAACTATATAGTGCACAGTTTCTCCTCTCTTTCCACACATTCTAAAGCTGGGATTTTCACTACTCTTATCAATATGGTGCTTAATGTAATTTGTTCTTATTGCCTGTTCCTGTGCAGTACATAACAACGCCTCAGTTTGAATCTTCAAATCTCCTTTGCCCTAGCAGTTCCAAGTCTTTTCTCTATCTACCTTCTCTGGCATTTCTCTTATAAACTGTCCATACATCTTTTTTCCCAACCACTTTTGCTTAATGTCATGCAACTTCTGTTGTTTGAAGTCACTCTTACTGATGGTCCCCTCTGTCTCAATTGTCCCAGCCATACGAACTCCCTCAATAAGTTTCTCTGCAGAATTCTTTACATACAAGCCCAAGCTGTTTTCTTCACCTCTCACGCAGTGTTGTATGCTAATCAAGCCTCTACCTCCTTCACGCCTTGTCAAGTACAATCTATCCACATCACTCTTAGGATGAAAAGCACCATGCATTGTCATAATTTTCCTTGTTTTCCTATCTAAGTTCCAGCACCATTGACGTCGTTAGGGAATAAACTTGTATTCAACACTTATCACTCATAAATAGGTCTAGTGAATTTAAAGTTGGACAAACACCAGTATTTTTATTGAGACACCATCTCTAGGGAGGTTGCCAACCAAGGCTAAAGAGTCCCCCTACCCATGAGACGGACTATCCCCCGCCGGACGCCAACCTGGAACTTCATAGTCTCGGGGGGAGCTAAAGGGTGACCTGGATGTAGTTGTAGGAAAGGGTAACCTCATTATCCCACGTCTAAACTCTGCAACCGGATGTAGTTTTATGTCATACCCAGGACACATAATTATTACTATTATCATTATTATTTGATGTTGAGTAATGGCGGATACACGTACATCACACACTCTGTAGTTTAAAAGTCTATTACCTAGCTTACTACCTTACTCCTTACTTCAAATTGGAAGAGATCACATTATCTTTACCAAAAGATTGGATAAGCATGGCTTACTTACGTCTAGTGTGTTTGATGGTAATATTTATGGTTTGTTCATACTGTGGCAAGGATTTTGAGGTGTTAGGCGGGCATCAATGGCGATGCAGAAAAAGAATACCAAAAATGTTGGATCAATCAATACTAGAAGTTGTATGGCTGACGATGATGTAGAGCAGGGGAATGGAATAAATGTCATAAAATGCGGTTGCGGTAAAATGTGTAAAGGCGTGAAAGGGTTAAAAATGTATCAGAGACGCTGTAGAGTCCTTGAGGGTCTAAGTGAAGATTAAGTGGCGGTTAGAATTTCAATATAGATACTGACAGCTCATTGGATGATTACTCGGAAGTATCTGCTAACTCGCTCGAATACCAAAGCGTAAAACCTGGGATTTTGCTACAGGGTGATTGTCTTAGCCTCCTTATGTTCAACTTGTGTTTTAACACATTTATGCAATTCATCAAGCAAGAAAAATATACTAACTTAGGTTTTCCTCCACATGATGCTAGTGACCGCGTTTTCCACCCTATTCACTAGTTCCAATTTGCCGATGACGCAGCAGTTGTGACAAGCGATGAACACGAAAACCAGTTATTACTGAATTGTTTCAACAGATGGTGCCAATGGGCTTACATGCAAATACGTGCGGATAAATGCATCAAATTTGGAGTAAAAAAGCTTTCTACTCGACCTCTGCAACTCCAACCAAAACTCCTCGTCAACTCTAAGAGTGTTCCAATTGTCAAGATTGGTGAATTTTTCAAGTACATTGGCCGCTTCTTCAACTTCGAAATGAATAACAAAGATCACAAAGATCTCCTTTTATCCTCACTTCATGACATGCTATAAACAGTCGAATCTTTGCATATTCACCCCAAAAGCAAATTGTTGATCTATCATCACTATATTCTTTCCTAACTCTCTTGGCATCTAACTGTAGCAGATTTGTCTAAGTTTGGTTTGAGAGCATCTTGACAATTTTGTCACAAAAAAAACATATTCGCGAGTGGTTAGAACTTCCGATCCCTGCAACATTAGGCGCCATCACTCTCTCACACAACAATTTTGGCCTTTCGTTACAACTTCCAACTGTTACATTTATACAATACCAAACTGTCTTACGTTCTGCTCTGAAATTCTCCCTGGATGATGCTATAAAAAGCTATGGACAAGCACCAATTTTTGAACTAACATCTAGTATGACACATAAAAAATGCAAAACATGTCCTAAAAATTGTCCCTGCTGATCACGCTGAAAAGCTCCAATCTAAGCTGCCATCTCAAGTTTTCATCATATCATCAGTTGTCTGGAGTTTCAATAAAGTTTGATCGAACTTTGCTATTAGCAAGATTAATCCTGAAGACATCAATAACAACAGAAGTTCAAGCAATAAAATATTAGGAAGAACAACTACAAAGCTTGTTCTTCAAGCAAATGAGATACAATATTGCTGCAAAAATGCAAAGGCAATCGAGGTTTGAAAGCTCATCAAAGGAATTGCAGGATTATCTGCGGATTAAATCTTGATTTACTTGAGGACCTAGGCACCGCGATGGATACTTGGAATTCAACAGTTGCGTCGAATACATCACCAGAACTACTAAATAGTGCTGAGAATCAAGTTAGTTTCACAGAAAACCCTGATCTAAAACAAGGAATAAAGCTTTCAAATTCGTCTCGAGAATGGAAGATCACTAAAGACTTTCAAATTCAAAGTTCTGAATCAACCAATCGCAGACGATAACTTAGATTCAACAATCGAACACATTATCTACAGTTGTCTCAAGCAGAATTATCGGACTGTCAACAACGCTAACCACAGTAACCTGATGAGTAGCTACAAAGCTTAATCAATCATAGAACTGAAGAAAGAATTGAAGGTTTTTACAGCAAGGAAGGCGAACACTGTAGAAATCAAGTTCGTTGCAAACTCATGAAGAAGCTCCAGAAAACAGACTTGACATATTTAGATAGTGGTTACCATAGTAAAACAGTACATCAAGATCAATTCATGAGCAATAATTTTTGGGGAAATGTTAACACCTTCCTCAAGCAAGAAGCCAACACAAGTCCTTCATTTAACGATGAAGCGTGTACACAATTTTTCACTGATGTGTTTGCATGTCTTAGTCCAGGGAAGCTCTTTCCAATTGGAAACTGGATTCTTTCATTCTCTACGCTAAAAGTTTCTTTTGACCTTAGCCCTCCTACCTATCAACATGTCACAAATGTAATTCATGAAATGGGATCAGCTGCTTATCCATCCCCTCTAGATCAGATATCGATCATCTGTTTCAAATGTTGTCCTTTATTATGATCATACGTAACAAACATAATTCATTCAATTTGGAGATCACATACTGTACCTCTAGCTTGGAAAAAGGCCTGCACCATCCTGATTCATAAGAAAGGTGATAAAAGTGTTCCATCAAATTATCGACCAATTACTTTAAAATCTGTCCTTACAATTACTTTACTAAATTATCGACCAATTACTTTACAATACATACTTTACAATTTGAAGATATTTACATCATGCTTACGCAAAAAAATCTTCTAGTTTCTCTCAGAGAACAATTATATAGAACATGAAATTCAGAAAGGCTCCACTCCAAAAGTATTAGGTACCCTGGAACACACAACACAAATGTCAAACATTATTAATGAAACACGTATCAAACAGCTCTCCTTAGTCGTCACTTTGTTAGACCTAAAGAATGTATTTGGCGAGGTTCATCACAATCTGATTTATGAAGTTCTTAAATATCACCATATTCCAGACCATATCAGTCAACTTGTTAAAAGACTCTACTCTGGATTTTATACATCAGTGATTACTTCTGACTTCCACACCTCTTTTATTCCCATTAGACGCGGTGTACTTCAAGGTGATTGTCTTAGTCCTCTCCTCTTCAACCTTTGCTGTGATACCTTTATCCACCACATCATAGCACCAAATTATCGCCAATTTGGGTTTCTCTTTGATTACTGTAAAAATCTTAATCCAGTTCACAGGTTCCAGTAGGCAGAAGAAGCAGCTGTTATTAGTGGTCAAGAGAATGAGAATCAACACTTGCTCAATCGCTTCACCATTTGGTGCAAGTAGATGATAGCCATGCATACCCTCCTGCTCTTACTGCTTGTACTTAGCCGAGGACCATTGATTTAACCTCTTCCGTCCCAGCGTCCCAGAAAGATCCCAGATGGTTTACCTCTAAATTGAAATTCATTCGAATACCTTACTAATTTATGGAGTTATATCAGTATTCAGATGATTATAATGTTGACCATAAAATTGAGAAAATCCTCACTGAGCTGAATCAGCTTGTTGAGAAACACTGTCCGAAAAAGAAATTACGCGGGAATTCAGTGAATCTAAGAAAGAAACCATAGATAGCAGAGCAAGATTAACTGAGGGTTGCTCCTTACGAAAGAAGCCCCAGTAATATTGAATAAAGAGTTAATTTAATGAAAAGGCTATACACATTAGACATCTGATGAGGATCAGAGACAATATTTTCTTTAATTTCAAGCATACCGGGTCCTCTGAAGTATCTAGCCAGTATAAAGTATTTCGTAATGGCGTTGCTAAAGAAATAAAATTTAGTAAAAAGCCTACTCAACATTATTTTGCTGAAAACAAGTCTAACATGAAGCTAGATTGGAAGAGAATTAAAATTGTAATCAAAATGAAAAACACATGAGTAACTAATTCAATCTCATTCAAAGCTAATGAGAATGGCACTAAAATAGATGATCTACATTTCATTGCTAGTAATTTTAATGAGTATTTTGTTTATAAATCATATTATCAGTAATATTCCTAGAAATCCAATTTCTCCTCTAAGGTATTTCGCTCCTTCCACCACCAGTTCCTTTTTTATATCTTCCACTATACCTACTGAAGTTTCTTCTCTAATTCAGTCTTTAAAGAAGGACAGGTCTACTGAAGGTCTTGGGGGCCTCATAAAGTACACCAGCAGTAATTTTCCAAAGTTAATGTTTAGAAAGATCCTTAAATTTTCTGCTCACTTCGCTAACAAGGGGTCTCGTCTTTGTCTTTTGCCCGAAACCTCTGAACTCTCTTGATGGCCCTGTTGTTACCTAATAATAGGAGATGCACAGAATCAGGTAAAAAATAGCAGTTTTTGGATGGGCCTGGCTCTAAAAATTGTGGGTGGCTGTGGCCCAGCCCCCTATTTTCAACTAGCCCCTTCATCACCTTGAGATCACATTACAAATACTTGATTGGTGTGAGTTATCTTCCCGCCATACAGACACAAGCAGATCCTTTGTCAACAGAGTCCCATGTAACAGACATGTCTCATCATAAAGCTTAACTTGAGCCCCTGTGCATTAAATGCAGTAGTTTCAGTTCGTGGTAAAAATACAGTAGATTATTTTTATATCTAATGATCTTAAATGCGTTTTTACAAATTTAGGGAAACGATCAAATGAAATTTTCTACTGCTACTGAAGAAGATCTATTGGAGCCTTTTAATCTCAAGATGATATCTATGATTGCAATGGGGATGTTTTATCCTGATGTAGACCCAAGGTCAGAACAAAAGATTGCTGCAGAAACTGTGAGTACTGTGCGTCAGCACATACTTGTGCATCACTAAATCAATTATTAAGTTGCATACTATTTCTTGAACTTGAACAGAGCTACTTTTAGTCTCTCACATGGTCATCTGGATGTTTGACTAAAGGAAGAGTTACCAAACTTAGCCGGTGATGGCATTGCATCAGGTCTACTGCTTGTGCTTGAACCGATATAATGCCTCCTATTATTACTTCATTCCGCCCTGTATTCAGCCCAGATTATACAACTTTTGATACCTCTGGCTTAGAACAAGTAATTGATTTTCAAATACACGTTTTTTATAAGAAAAAAGACATTCTTAAGACAATCTTAAGAAAATCACGATGCTCAATTTCCAAATTTAAATGTTTTTATAAGCCAAAAATTGGTATTTCGTCCTTATTGCATTCAAAATGTTAAGGATAGAATTTAAATGCATGTAAAAACATTAATAACGAAAGTTTAAACCATTTTAAGCAGTTAAGTTTAGTAAAAGTTGAGAAAAATTTAAGAAAACCTGAGGCTCAGGTAAAGTGATAGTTTTCTTATAAAAACAGCTTGTATTCAAAATCTTTAATAAATGTTATGACGATTTCAAAGACCTGATCGAAGAGTAAAACCTAAAAGGAAGCAATCCGGATAGATCTTGCGTGTGTGCAATTTATTTTAAGTCGTGGCACATGCTAATTTTGCCCTTTGTCAAGCCCATTGTAGAGTCACCCACCTTTTAGGGGCATTTTCCAGGAATGACTCTAAGCATGGACATTCAAGTTCGTGTTGTAAAATCATAAACCAGCAGTGATTATGCGTTGATAATCTAACTTTCAGGTCGTAAAGGACTAAACGCAGGTGAAAGTTGATTTTTCTAAGTATTCCATTATTCCACTTACCCATGCACTTCTGGTGAGCCCCAAACTCTTTCCTGTTATCGCCAAACGTGAGAGAGAAGCAAATTTTGCATATTGGGAGCACCATGCCCAAATTAGGAGATTCGGCCCCTTACCCCAGATTTTGTGTAAATTTCAAAGTTTTGATGTCATCAGAAGTGCCCTGTTGGTGCCCTTTTAACATGGCCTTATCCATTTCCCAATCTGTCCATAATTTGGATGCCCCAGCCCACTGTACATCACCCAGGGGTGACCTTTGTCAGGCAAAGTGTACTACAACAATATGGGGGAGTAGCCTCCAATTTTTTATGTTATTCAGGAATTTTGAGGCACTTCTGCCCCCTCATGGGGGTAAATATCTACACTTCCAAAAGCATGCCAACACACATTTAATCGAGTAGAACATCATATATAACAAATTAGGAATATTCCAAATACGTAGCTATTTTTTACGTATTGGTTGGTTAGCAGATTTTAGGGTCGTTTTCCATGGGGACAGTGCATTATAATTCTGCTGCATTTGAGTTGTATTGTTCGATTATCGACTATGCTTAGCAAGGCTGCTTCAACATCGCGGAAGAAAAGATAAATCGGTCATTTCACTGTTCTTCTCCATTCAACATGCTTGTTTTCTAAGGTTACAATTTATAAGGAAAACTGCCAAAGTTAAAGGATTTAAACCACTAACGGAGAAAACCTAAAAAGAACTTTGAATTTGAAAAAGTTTTATGAATGCAAATGATCTAGACTTTAGAAGTCACTTTTTTTCATTTGCAGCCAAATCTCGCATAGATGCATTTTTGTCTTTCCTTCTTTATGCTTTTGGTCTTGAATTCAAGCCAAAACTGAAAGGCAAGATTTTAATTTCGATGTTTCCTTTTGTCCATGCCATTTTGATAGCACCATAGATGTATTGAAAATTAAGGAAATATTAAGGAGCCTCTTGCACTACAACTATATAGAAGAGGTTTAAAAATAAGAAACTTTCAGAGCTAGACGTTGGGCAATGTTTCTTATAAAAAAGGCGAGATCCACGAAAATTCTTCTCATATCATCGTTTATCGGAAAAAGCTCATTTTCCCAAGGAGGGGGAGGGATCGCTAGCCAACTCAGCCAGACCAAACGTACCGAACAAACTTGCCAACACAATGGTGTGGTTTCTGACTCTGCTTTTCTCATAAAACCAGGAGAGAATTCAACGACATGTAAAGGGGGGGTGTAACTGAATACTTTCACCAATGAGTCCAGTTTGCAATAGCATCCCCTAAAATTGAGTTCTGCAAGGGTGCGCTCACTAACTTGTCCAATGAGGACACGTTTTCCAAGGGTCGTAGTGGATCCTGACTAAACTAAAAATTATACTATATTTGGGGCAAGTTATGGAGAACGTAGATTTTTCAGGGAATTTTCTTTTATGTTTATGCAAATCAATGAAGTTATGTAAAAAGGATTGGTTGATCGGGATGGTATTATTATCAAGTTGTACTTATTATTTCTCAAAGAGTGGGATGTAGAAGGGGTTATAACTTGCTGACTAAAAGGATATTTACCTATTGAGTGGTGACCAATTTGTTCCAAATTCTGAGACTAATGACTAACCATGTTCATTCACTTGACATATAACTAAATGGAGTTGTTGCAGCTCACTGAAGAAAGTTTGTTGGGTAAGGGAATGCTTTGAAAATCCACATTCTTCTCTTGCATTTGTGGCCTAGCGTGTAGTTTCTACCCTCTGACCTTGCATCAATAACTCTACTTAGTAGAAACCACAATAGAATGTGTGGAGAACATGGGGAAAGGTCCCACGACAGGGACATTTATAGGGCTAAGTGAACTTGGTCAATTTTGGGCTGCTGTGCTTAAACCTTGTTGGAATGCAGTCGGTGGGTGGGGATCTCAGATTCAGTTTTATGATTTAAGGTCTCATTCTGGTGACAGTGATCAGCACATCATTTTAACCCTTTCCGTCTTTGTGTGTCACTTGAGGTGAAAACAACAAATTTTAGCGCAAAACTTAAATCACTTCAAAATGCTTTAATTCTGGTAATGAACCAATTTCAGACAAGTTAATTACGAATGTGAACACAGAGTTTGGATATTTGTCATCGCAGTGGTCAAAATGGCAAAAAAAATGGCGCAGATGACTTAACATCATGCTGCCTAGAATTACCTCAAAATTTGTTCTGAACCAAATTTAAACATGCTGATTACAAATAAGAGCAATGAGTTTGGATTTGCTTCATCAAAGTGGTTCAAATGGCACAAAATGTGGCACAAATGTCTAAAAATTAAAATTACTCAGAAAAAGTAATGGATGTACTGTGGGGAATTTTTGGGTAACTACTTCGGAAAAAGCTTGTGACATGGAAAATAGGTCTTTCTACTTGGCAGTCACAAATTGGCTTGAATGTCATGCTAGTACGATAGGGAGCTTGAGTTAGATGTAACCAACCAACTATACGAACGCTATGGAAAATGAATTTTGATACCAAGTATCACATCGAACTATTTCCTTTCCACCAAAGATTCCTCTTAGATGTCTGATCATTCAGGTTGTAATATCACCATGTAGAGTTTTACTTTCTTGCTCTTCTATATAGTCACCATCTTGTGGTTACAGTTACCATCTTATGGTTACAGTCAAAGTCTAGTGGTTACAGTCACCATCTTTTGGTTACAGTCACCATCTTGTGGTTATAGTCACCATTGGTCTTATAATGGAATGCTTGTTCAGCTCTAATCAAATGAGGAACATGCTGCAAGCAAAGTATGTGAAAATACTAATATGTTGGTTATGTCTGGTCTGTTAGATAAGCTGGAAGAATACTCTTATGTTCGCAATGGTGATGCACATTGCATATATGGTGATCCAGCTTATCACCATATATGCAATGTGCATATATGGTGATCCAGCCTGCCTTGACACCTGAAAAGCAGGCATTCAATCAATCCATGAACAAAGTTCGTGTTTCCGTGGAGTGGGTGCTTGGAGAGATTGTCTCATATTTCAAGTTTTGCGATTTTAAGAAAAATCTCAAGATTGGTTTGAGCCCTGTTGGGAAGATATACAGTGTCTGTGCTCTTCTTAGAAATGCAATTACTTGCTCATATGGGCCAAACACAGCAGATTATTTTGAAGTTCAGCCTCCTGCTCTCCACTATTACTTTAATGGAAACTGAATTGTGAATTAAATCTTCAATCCACTCATGAAACAGCTTTTTTTAAAGCTAACAGATTGACCAAGTAATTTCTTACTTGCATCCTACAGTGTGCATTATTTGTTTCTACCTTGGTATTTCAATCTTTGTGCCAGTCAGGGAGAAATTTACAATTACAAAAAACATTCTTTAAAGAAATTAAACCTATCATCAAACCAACAAAGCTAAGCCCTCAATGTGTTTCAAGGCCTATTTACATCTGTTTCACTCTCATAAACCAAAAGCCTATGGAACAATCATGAACATAGGATATTGGGAATACTTATTGGTAAAAACTTGACTGTCAAAGAGTAATCTTGAGTCCTTAATGGAAGAGAGCATTGAAACAATGAGAGGGTTGTAAAGATTCCAAGTGCTAATATGTGATGGCAGGAAAGAGACCAAAAATTTTAAAGAATGACATGGTTTCTTGCCAGAAATTGTTATCAAAGTAACATTGTCAAGTCTACAGAATGCAACAACACAGCATGCAATGAGCATGATTTTCTTAATGTTCGATTTAACTTGTAGGCCAAAGCATCCAATCAAAGCAATGCTGTGGGTAAGATCTAAATTTTACAAAACTTAATAGGCTTGGGGTTGGAATATTAATTCCCTGGGTGGAAATCTTTTTAATATTTGTGAGACATTACAAACTGAAGAGTAATTGTTCTATAAAGCCATTGCTTATTTTTTGTGCATTTATGCAGATTTTTGAAAAAAATTTGGCTACTTGTCAGCAAGTTTTCCAAGAATAGCAATAATTGCAGCATTTTGTTGTTGCATTTGTTGAACAATGTATTGTTGCTGATGCTGTTGTTTTTGAATTGATGCCATTATTGGTTGCTGCTGATTAATAATCATTTCCTCATTCTTTTCTTTCTTTTTTCTCCTCTCTTCTTTCCTCTCTCTCTCTCTCTCTCTCTCAAACCGATCCCTATTCCTTTCATATTCCAAGTCCTTCAGTCTAGTCTCAATTTCTCTCTTTTTTAGCTGCAGCTCCTCTCCTTTCATTTCAAATTCCTTTGCTGCCTTCTCTCTCAAAAATTCCAATGTGTATGCATTTGATCTTTTCCTTTTTGTCTCATTTTCAATGTTTTCTCTCTCTTTTGTCTCACAGCCTCTCCATGGACCTTTTCCTTACATCCTCAGCTGTCATTCTATCCTTGTCTCTGCTTCTTTTTTCTGCTGCCTTTTGTGTGATTTCTTCTTCTGCTACCTCTGCCATCCCTATGATGTCTTGAATTGCCTGTTCTTGGAATACTTTTCAATTTTGGTATACCTTTCTCCAACTGCCCTTTGATCCACTGTAAGCCTTGGCTGATTACATTCATTTAATCTTTTGCCACTTCACTCCAGTAATTCCCATTTTCTCTGCTTCCAAATGGAAACTTGTAGGGTTGAGAAATAACAATTTCTCTACATAATAGCAGGTCTTGCTCTTCAGTCCATGCCATTTTAGGCCTTGATAAAATTAAGGCAATGAAATCAATCAACTTCAGAAGCTTCTAATCTAATTAAATAGGGAACTTGAATATCTCTTTACTTCATTCTTACCTTGGAATAGTGTTGGATACTAATCATAACAATAAAACACTTTGAAGATTATGCCATAGAGCAAATACAAATCATACACATTTCTTCATGTAGGCACACTGAGATGGAAGAGAGATGCCCAGAGAAAGCAGACACCTTATGTAGTACTTAAGAATCAGAATGCATACATACTCTATCTGATTGAAACATCACCTAAAAAAAGTCAATAGCTAGGCACGCGACTAGAGGGGGATCCTGGGGGTCTAGAACCCTGCCCTTTTCAGCAAATGAACAAAAGTGCCCTTTTTGTAGTGCCCTCTCTATATCAAAAGAGGTTTTCCTTGAGATTGAAAAAACAGAATCCCTGCAAAAACATAGTAGCATGTTTCACGAAATATTTAAAGATCCCTATACAAATGCTTACTTCTCAAAACAATTGGACCAAGTAAACTACGATTTCATACCTCACATGAGTCAGCACCCTACGAAACAGAAGAGTTTCCCTTCTGCATTTGCTCTACTTTACTGGGGTATATCGTGGCTCAAGAGTATCAACAATTATTTTGCCTCCAAAATCAACCTTTTTCCTAAAAAAAACGGTTGGATTTATTATTTGAAGTCATTTTTATCTTCAAAGTATGAATCAATTTGTATTTTAATTTTTTTTAAGTTTCATTTTTACTTATAACTAAAAACGATTTCATTTGTTAAATCGAGTGATACTGATGGGCCATGCCCGTATCCCATCAATATCAAGCTTACCTCTTAATCAGGATGGCCTCGGTTGAAATGGTAACCGCTTGTTTCTGTGACGGTATGGAAATCAGTGCTTCCTTATTGTAAGGAAAGTTGACTTCAACAAGGAACTTTTTATGCAAATAGATAGGACAATTTTAAGGAAATTTAAATGTTTCTTTCTTCTATGTTTTTGAGCTAAGATGATATTTTTTAAGGCTATGCTATATAATGGCTACGAAAATTCTGCAAAAGATGACAGAAACCTGCAACAGAGCTTTGAAAGTGCAAGATTAACCAAGTTAACCATTAGCTAAATAGAAATGAAGAACGTCATGCGCACACTGTATGCCTAACGCTCTTGCAATTGAAAAATCTTCGATTTTTCTACTTCAGTTTGAATTTTACTACTCATTTTTTCAAATTTAGAGCTATGAATTGCATTAGGACTAAGGCTGTATTTACAGTATTTCTTATAAGAGCCACTAACATCAAGGTTCAGGCTAGCTGTTCTTAATTTTTCCAAAATTTTGATGCTCAATTGATCATGTTTTGCTCTTAAATTACTAGCGTGTAGGTAAGTTAAAAATACATAAAAAGACACATTTTACAACCAAGATGATATATCTTGCGTATGAATGCTATATATTGAAAAAGACTTTAAACAGTTATAAGTAGACAATGTTAGCATAGTATCTAAATTTGCTAGGAACAACTAATTTGCGAAACTCAAACAAATCTAAACAGTTCTCAGGGCTATCAATTCCACATAGGCTAATAAGGAAAGGATATCTCGTGTCCATCTTTTTGTTGAAAGCTTTTACAACTTTTTCCAGAGATAAATTTCACGACAAACTTCAGGCTAAGCTTTTTCTTAATTTGTTCTTAATATTCCACTAGATTTCAGGCTCGTATACTGTGATTTTCAGACATGCGTATGAATAATATGACAGAGAAGAAGAAGAACATGCTCCTATTGCTTTTTTTATCAGTGCTTCTCAATTATTTTTGCAAGCCGCACCCATGCAGAAAGAAAATATTTCGAGTCACCCCCCATTCGATATTGCTAAGATCCTTGTACATAGAAGGGAGTATAAAAGTTTTATAAGTATAACTGTCCCCCAGGTTCATACACCCTCTCTAACATTGCATTAGGCCCCAATGTTTGAGAAGTCACGCTTTATAGGAAAAATGGCTTTTTCGTTTAGTTTATTCCTTCGTTTGACTGCCCCTAGATTGTTTTTGATGTTCTATGAGAAGTCTTACACAGAGGCACATTTTGAAGTAGACTGATCTGATGGCTGACCCTCTGACTGACCACATACACAAATTACACAAAATGATAGGGGCTAAAGGTAACAGACCTTACGTAAAGGAAGGGGATGGTCTGAGTGTTGATTATTTGCTTTTTAGAATGGATGGGTGAGTGACCATTGTGTGTCAATGATTGGATGAGCAGAAAAATGGTTGGGTTGCGAAATGGCTCAAGCTGCAATGCTTACGTTTACTGTAACGTCATGTATTTTGGTATGGAAATTGTTACGCTGTTGACATTGTCCGAGACATTTAAAAGTCACTGCCCTGAGTAATCAGGATAGATGTTGGGTGGGTGAAGGCAGGTGAATAACATTCTGCAAATTTGATTCTAATCAAACAGGATCAAGTGAATCTTAATTTGCTTCAGCATTATCATGCCGTGTCAAAGGACATTGGCAACAATGAATTTTTCATTTGAAACTCCTCTTAAAAGTTCGAATGTGTTTTTACAGTTCATCCATTTGTGATTTGGTCTATGAATAATATTCTCTTTCTTCCTCTTGCTCATTTAGGCTACTCTAAAAGGAATCAAATTTGTTACTTGACCTTCCCACACCTAAGCAATAGCTGATGCTACATTTTCTTCTTTTTAGTATGCAATGACGGGGAAAGGCCTTAGGTCCTATAACAATACCCCGACAAAGGAAAATGTAGAAAAAAGAGAGATGTTAAGTGGATAGAGAGATATGATCAAGTTTGTTGATGTTAGATTTGAAGGATAATAAATTGTAGGTTTCGGGAAAAAGGAGGGGAAGGTAATGTGTTCCATGGTTGAGAAGTTCTTGGAGTGAAAGATGATTTGTGATTTCGTGGATTAGGTAGCGTAACTTGGAAAGGGTGATATTTGGTAGAGCCTCTGATTCGTCAAACACGCCTCGCTGGATCAGAAATAATATTCTTGATCTCCAGAGAGCAATTTCCATGAAATATTGGTAGCAAATGAAAAGATCTGGTACCAGACGACGATGGGAGAAAGACTGTAGAGAATTGGTAAGGTTTGGATTATCGATAAGATGGATTGCTTTAGATTGGACTTTATCAAGAAGATGAAGAGAAGATTTAGTTGCACCACCCCAGATATGTGAGCATTATTCAAGAGAAGGTCGAATCTTGCTGTGAATTCTTGATGTAAATTATGAAAACTGTGTCAAAGAAAATAATGCCAAAAAGCAGGAATTACCCAACGAAGAACGATTAGCTCTACAATATTTGATGGAAAGTGGTGTGCCACCTCAAAAAATTGTATGACTGCTGAATTTTCACCTTTCTAGTGCATTATAATTTTATAATAAGTTTATTTCCAGTAGCTCTATTGAAAAAAGCAAGAACCAGGCGCTCAATTAAAATCAGTGAAAGGGGGAGAGAACATAGTTTCTTGTGCGGCAAAAAAGTTTAGATTTGGAGCTTTAAAAGAAATTGTGAAGGAAATTCACCAATCCGATGTTTGCAAAGCTGCAATCAAGTATGTTATTAGAAAGATAATATATAAATATAAGTTTCTAAGCCACAGAACAAAGCAAAAACCTTTGTATTTCAGCAAGCAATCACCTGATTCAAGACTGTATTAGGCCTAATGGCGTAGGCAGCTTGTGCAATGTGATCAAAGAATGAATGCCACATGTAATGCTTCTTTGCTTCAAGAAAATTTATCTGAAAGCATCCCTTACATCTACGTGATTCTAGCAAAAAAATTTAATTTTCAGAACCATAATGCAGCTCTTCACTGAGCAGAGTTATCCCAAAAGTCTGTTTTGAAAATAGAAGTTTCATCTTTCAAAATACTGTATTGGCTTGTCCGAAGATTCCGTATGTTTAGTTTTAAGATGCCTCTTTAACTTAGAGGGCTTCAAGCTTTCCGCAGACAAAGTTTCATTGCATATTAAGCATAGAGGTTTTTCCACTCTGTCTTCACAACTACAAGTAAATCCATATTGCAAAAAATGTGTCATCATATTCCCTTTGTCTTTTTGATTTATCAACTGTTTTCTTTGTGCTTGCATTGTTACCTCATGAATCTGCTAAACCTAACCACTGGTCCATAGTGAAATTAATCTTCTAACTGCTTTAAACTTTAGTCTTACTCTAAGGTCCTTCTATGGTCTCGGGATAGTTAGGTTTAAGTGCTATCAGCGAGAGTGGCGTAGTTAAAAAGATTCCTTCAAAAACTAGGCTACTCTGACATCGTAATGTGAGCAATTAAGTTGCTGCAATAATGGCGTAAAAATACATCAATTGTTTGACTGGTTACACGCTATTGTTCGATTTTTCAAAACAGCGGTTGCGGTTAATCCTCAAAAACACAGTTGTTGGAAACGGATAGCCTATTAACTTGACGTTAAAAGTGTCGAAATAATTTATTATGACCATGCAACAACTTCGTACTAGTGTTAAGAGACCCCAAAATTTTATTACGCGACGCCACTTGGAGTCGCGACCCATAGTGTGAGAAGCCCTGCTCTAATATAAAAATGGAATTTTAAATTACAACATTTAGTGAATAGTTTCTTGTCTATTTGTGACATGTTGATGGATCATCAGCTGATTATTCCTACTCTTAATCCTCTGGCACTAGCAAGAGAATTATCTTTCTTTGTCACTTACAAAAACCAATCAATGAATCAATGAATCAGTGAATGAATGAATGAATGAATCAATCAATCAATCAATCAACCAATCAATCAGAATTTTCATGCAAGTTTTTTGAACAGCAATTCATTATCAATCAAAAGACCCTAACACATCTCAATAAAAATAGATTGCCTGTTTATTAAATGCATCCTTACGAGGAAAGGCTGCATTATCCTCCTATCAAGGTTTCCTTCTCTGTTGAAAGAAGATCCAGCTCATAAGCTTCATATATTCTTGAAATTGTATACTTGTATTATTTTACATTTAGATTATTTTGTTCAATGAATGTACTCAGTTCAGATTTTGAATTACTCATCATGGTTAGAGGAACATTGCACAGGTAGAAGCAACCTTATGATTACTTGATTGCTAATAGCTTTATTAGTGTTAGTCAGTTGAATATAATCCTGGTGAAGCTACATTTCATTTAAATTCATGGAGGTCTTTATTAAAATAATTTATTATATGGTCACTCAAAAATATTTCACTTTTTGATCTTTTTCACATACCTAATTATCCTAACACTCAATAGAACACACTGAGCAAAAATAATAGTGAGCTATATGATAAAGTTACAGTTTAATAAGATGTAAGAATGTTCTACCAAAAAGCAGGATTGCAGAAAAGCATGTTGATCCAATTGGGCTTTCAAAAAAGAGTGAGATTATAAGGCCAAATATTTCATCTAGCAGTTGCATTGAAACTTTGGTTTACAAAAGGAGCATGTGTCCAAATGCTGTAAATTTCCATACCATTTCCTAAATAGTAGCTACTACTGAGTACAGAATTGGAACACTTTTTGTAGCGTTCTTATACCTAAGATCCTATAATGCAAGTTAAAAATTCTCGCTTTCCATATAAAGGGCTGATTTCTATCTAATGGTGCATACATAATGCAAGTATGTATACTGCACTGTCATATCATTTTTGAAAGCTATGAAAATGTTTGGCGTGAAGCTATGAAAGTTATGAAAATGAAACTGATTAGACTTCATCACTTTCATCAACATTTTTGACTCCTGAAGAAGCTGAACTATCAGTGCCACATTCCAAAATGCAAATGTAATATTGCTTGGAGTTTTTCAGCTGATATATAGCAAAATGTAAAATAAAAACAGTAAGCTTTTTTTATTTGTGACACTGCATATTGGTTGAAACGACAGCGAATTGTTGGTCTTAATTTTTCCAGTATAATGTACTGTAAACCAAAACACTTTCAATATAGCTAGTTTATGGTTTACATGTTCATTGATTGCGCACAAGTAACCGTTGTCGCATGATGCGTAAATGTTGCTACCACGTATCTCAGCCATTGTCAGATGCCTCGAAATGAGAACGAGTTTAAGTTAGAGCATTCCCAAAATGCGTGCCAAGAAAACAATAACGTGCTGACAAGAGTTTCCCTTCTGCCTATTCACTATTCTGTGGCTTGAGGCTGTCAAAAGATGTGCAGCTACCCATCAAAATGTTGTGTAACGATAAGTTTCAAAAAAAGTTCTCGCGACAAAGCTTAAGCTTTTGAATCTTCAAATTGTGCTTTTTTCATTGGCCGTATGTCGAGTTCCTTTTGTTTTTGATCTGCTGTTGCAATTTGCATATAATTTGTATAACGACGCGCCTGGATGAACGTACACCATTAAATAATCTTTCGAAGTGGTGAAAAACTTTTGAAAACTGAAAGCCTTCGGATCCCCTTAATCACTAAGAAGGTGCTGATGGGATCGTCCAAGCAGTGACCAATAATTAGTACTTATCAAGCAAGTGTGAGATTTTTGTGTTATCATGTTTATCCTTTGCTCAAATGTAGGAGGAAATGTGATTTTAAGTATCAGAATGAAGTTTGGAGGGACTACACATTCTCAGAAAGATGGAAATAATGTTTTTGGAATCCATACTTCCAATGAATCCTGTTTTTTCTGCTCAAATTCATCACTTTTTGGACATTTTAAAATCTGGCTCACAGCAGCATGATTACTGTATGAAAATGTGCCTTCTCTGATATAGTGAAAACAGTGCTTCCTAGCATGAAAAATCATGATTTCTAAGATCACATTTTAAAAGTTTTGTAGATTCTACCACAATAGCTTTTTCTAAAAAATATTTACTGAGGGGACAAACAGGAATTAGGGAAGGGGGTATGCTACTTCAAAAAACATTTTTTGAGGATTGGGAGCACTTTCTGGTGTAAAACCCTTCAAAGATGCTTAAAGAAGTACTTGCTTCATTTTATAATTGATTATTCAGATGTTGTATAAAAGCAACTGTGTTCCAATCACAGCCTTATCAATGGGCCTGAATTTGCTCTAGCTACAAGTTGTGTAATATCTGCAATTGCTAGAAAATTTTCAGGGAAGTGCATTTTACTTTGAATGAAAATGCATCTCCCAATAATAATCATGCTTCTATTAGCACTAAGGACTTTCAAAAATTCTGCAGCATCTGTATTATATAAAAGAAAGAGGCATCCTTCAATTTGGCACATGAAATATCCTACATTTTATATTTACCACCTACACTCACAATTTGAGCCACACTTGATGTTGTCAAATGCAATTTTCAGCTCTTATGTAAAGCGTGTGGTAAATAGAGATAATTTCTTGGAGCAGAAATCCATTTACTTAGGAAGGGGCAAAGTTGAGGAGTAGGGAAATTTGAACCATGTTCAAATAGACCTTTGCCACTAAGGAACATAGTTTTTAAGTCACCACTTGCACAATCATTTATACATTTGCCCTGAAAAGTTTAAGGATTTATTCTCTTTGCTAAAGTGAGACCCTCTTCCATCTCTCCTGGAATTTACTTGAGGTAAAAATATCTTGCCATTTTACAACAATTTTGTCAAATATCTTCTCAAGCTTAAGGAATGTATTCAAGCTATATCGTCATAATACTTTAACACAACTTGTAAAAAAACTGAAGATAAAACTATAAGGCTTGAAGTCAGTGAATCAAGAGATTGCAAGAATCAAGACAAAAACTTGCTACTGCGTTTCAAATCTGTTGCGCCTCGTTCCCTCTTAAATACACTTTCTTACCTCTTACAATATTGCGCATGAAAGTTCAACCTCATACTCATGAAACAATAGCCCTAACCCTAACCTCTATGATAACAATACACAGCTCACTACACCATGCAATGTTTTCCTGCCACTTGCCCTCCAATTGAAGGTCAGCCATTCAGAAGTTAGATTACATAATTGTCGTGTGGCATGTGAAAGTTGCTTATTGGCCCCAAGAGTGGCCAATTAGGACATATTAACCGTTATTTACTTGAAGAATCCCAATGAGAGAAGAAACTCGTTTTGTCTACACAAGACTGGGTTTTGAGTCTTGATGTGAACAGATGCCAAAGCGCTTAAATGAAAAAGACAACCTTGCATGCTCAATGATCTGAAAATTATCGCCTGTATGTTTTGGCGCAGTCTAGATTCATAATGGGATGTTGCCTTATTACCGACTCGTAATCAATTTTAGACTTGTTGTTTTTACATATAAGAGGTGGCTGCTCTCTTGTGGCATAACTCTTCTTCCTGATGGACGTGAGGACATGTTTTATTGTATTTGCTAGTCTCTGCTTAGTGTGTCCTACGTACCCAGCTCCACATCCCCGCGAAAATTCACTAATCAAACAACATTTTGAGTGATAGGAATGCTATTGTTTTTCAGTAGATAGTAGCATAACTCTAGTGTTGTAAACCAAACAAAGTTTTACAGCAAAATTCAAGATGTAATAGCTTTATTAATTTGATTTTCAAACTTTGATGTAACGCTGTCAATCCAGGGTAATTTGAAGTATAACGGGCACTTGTCTGCACCAATTGCTTTTTCTGCTACAAAGTTGGCTAGTTTTTGGTTGATACAAGAAAGTAGGCACCTGCTGGATATCCGTTTTCAATGTGCAGTTGTTTTATTTTGTCAAGCTCTGAACCCAATTTAGTCTTACGGCAAATCATAAGTGCCCTCTGAACTAATGTTTTAATATGGCTTATCTTTCTAGTCTCTGGGCTAAAGGATTTCGTATGGATGTATTGCCCTGTAAATGTTGGTTTGTTATATGCGCTGATAAGAAATCTAGTGCCCTCTTTCTTTACCAAGATATATAGATAGGAAATTCTAGGAATTGCTTTCTTCCCTCTCCACTGTGCATTTCAGAGCTGGATGTAGCAGGTTAAGTTTTTCTTGAAAAGTGATCACAACCAGCTCGGAACCAAATATGACAAAGCTATAATCCACATACCGAAAGGAGACACCTGGTTTAGCGGTGTTTTCGAAAAGTCTACCTTCATGAAAGGCTACAAAGACGTTTGCTAATGCTGACCCCAAAGAGCTACCCATTGCCACACCTTCAGGGAGTTGATGCTAATTGCTACGCGAGGAGTTGAATTTAGTTCCAACAACCAGATGCATATGCAGTAGGACGAACAAGGTAGAAGGGAGTGCAACGCAATGTCAATGTAATGTAAAGTCATTTTAGCGTAATATGACGTCTTTTCAAATAGCGTGTCGATTGGTTCTGGTCTAAAGTTGCTGAGAGGAATGGCTTGTAGCTTATTTTCTGAGGGAAGGATTGTATTTTGACAGAGAATAGTTTTCCGTTTCTGTTCGATATAGTTCATCCTGGTTATGTAGTTTAAAAAGGGACAAATAGTAAACATTAAAAGCTTGATTCTTGCGCATTCCGCAAAATGCTTACCAACTTTTAATTTTCGATATTGAGGCATGAGTGTCTGCTTCCGATGTAATCATGTCCTATGTCTGTCAACTGGTTTACCAGTACACTCCGCACCCATTACATGTAATTACATAAATACAGTCTCTAACCCCAAAATCCATAGCTTTCATGATGTTAAGTGTTATTTGCTTATTTTGTTTACATTAATGTTGCTACATTCAACTATATTTTTTACACGTCTGACACCGTTTATCGTTGCACTACGAGACTTTTGGTGTGTATATATATATATATATATATATGTATATAAATATATGTACATATATATATATATATATATGTATATATATATATACATATATATATATATATATATATATATATATATATATATATATATATATATATATATATATATATATATATGTATATATATATATATATGTATCGTTCCACTACGAGACTTTTGGTGTGTGTAGTGTATATACATATATATATATATATATATATATATATATATATATAATGTATGTATATATTTATAGAAACTTCAGAATGAGCTCTAAGTCAAAAAATGAAACTAAATACAGTATATTCCGATACATAGATAACTGGTGCAGTGAGTATTGATATTTCAAAGGAGCCAGAGAAGCCAAGCAATACTTGCCCAGAGCAAAAGAAGTTGCCTACATATGATAAAGTTAGTTTATTCATAAAAGTAGCAAAGAAGATTTCTCAGTGCCATCTTCCAGAACATGAAAGATATAATACGGTAAGCTTTATGCACTATCAGTGACTTCCTAATATTTCATCCGATTGTCAACTTTATCTTCGTATATGGCATAGAACGTCATAAGAGGCCTTTAGCCCTAAGATTGAACTTTGAAAGGATGAAATGAGTCGGGATAAAGTTAATTTATATATATATATATATATATATATATATATATATATATATATATATATATATATATATATATATATATATA
>OLMO02000325.1:3543783-3583380 GCA_900291935.2 Cassiopea xamachana
TATATATATATATATATATATATATATATATATATATATATATATATATATATATATATATATATATATATAAATAATATATAAAGTGTTTAAGTCCCTTTATACAGGTGTCTTCCTCCCGCTGCACGCGGGATCTTAAGAGTTCTTTTTTTCCTTCGAAAGATTTAAGTTCCTCCTCAAGTATTGTAAATTTGGTGTCTCTGTTGAAGTTTTATTGATTAGTACATAAGTATTTATATATGTATATATTTATATAAATTTATGTGTATATATATATATATATATATATATATATATATATATATATATATATTTATACATCTATATAACGTAAAGGTAGTCCCGTATACGTATATATATACCTTCTTCTTCTTCTTCTTTTTCGTCTTCTTCTAGCACATTTTCATTTCTGCCACCTCCAGTCTCTTTGCTGACTTCTTTGTCTGGAGCAGTGTCTCTAGTCCATGTAGCAAGGCTGGCTGGATCACTGTCTGGTGGATCTTTCCTGTTACTTTGGCTGGTATCCTTCTGTCGCACATCACCCGAGACATCTTCCAGTTATTCCATCCAGATTGTATCCTTCTGTTGATCTCCGCCTCAACTCTTCCATCTGTTTTTAGTGTACTTCCGAGTTACTTGAACCCATTCACTTCTGGTAGCTGCTGGTCTTGCATCTGCACACTTCCTCTTGACACTCCACTAAGGCACATGTACTCGGTCTTTGCTCTCAACACCTTCATTCCTCTCTTCTCCAAAGCATTGCGCCACCTTTCCAGATCTTCTTCCAGTCCCGCTTTTTCCTCACCACAAAGGACCACATCGTCTGCGAACATCATGCTCCATGGGGCCTCCTTTCTGATGTCATCTGTGATGGTGTCCATGATGATGGCAAAAAGGAATGGGCTCAGCGCTAAACCCTGATGCAGCCCCACTTCCACTTTGAACGGTTTCGATGTTCCTGCCACACACTTCACCACAGTCTCACTTTCTATATACATGTCTTGTCATAGGATGTACTCTGTGTCTCCGCTCCTCCACTTTGATAAGTAATTCTTGTAGAACGTATTCACAATCCACAGGTCATGGCTAACTGCAAAGTCCACAATCGCTTCTCCTCCACCGTTCCTTTCACCATAGCCATACTTGCCAACCGTTGCTTCTATGCCACTGTTATCATTGCCAACATGACCGTTGAAATCCCCTCCAATCGAGAGTTTCTCTCCATCCGGAATTTTCCTCATTTCCTCATCTAGATCACCCCAAAACTTCTCTTTCTCTTCATCAGCGCATCCTGACTGTGGGGCATAAGCACTCATGATGTTCACCACCTGCTGTCCCATTTCTATCTTCAGCAAGATGATTCGGTCTGAGGGTCTCCTCACTTCAAGCACTCCCTTCTTGAGGTCATCATTCACGACAATGCCAACCCCATTTCTCTTTCCGTCTTCTCCAACATAGAACAGTTTGAATCCATTTCCCAGCTCTCTTGCTTTGCTTCCTTTCCATTTAGTCTCCTGCAGACACATGATCTTGACTTTCCTCCTCTCCATCAGGTTCACCAATTCATTGTCCCTGCCTGTCATGCTACCCACATTCAGCGTTCCGATCTTCACCACTGGTTTTCTTTTCCCAATCCTTCTCTTCCTCCTTTGAGCTTGCTTCTTAGCCATATCCACTCTTGATACGGTAGCAGTCGTCCATTTCTCACGAGTGTACGGCGATTTCCTCGCGCGTTGCCTCCGGGGTACGCCCTAGCCATATCTTGACACAATAAATCTGCCTGATTCATTTTTGGTTTGGAGCACAGGTTTTACTCTGGATGCCCTTCCTGTCACAACCCCTCCGCTTTATCTGGGCTTGGGTACCGGCATCCCCTGGAGGGGCTAGCAGGAGTTGGATGCAGTTTAATGCCATACCCAGGACATATATATATATATATGTATATATATATATATATATATATATATATATATATATATATATATATATATATATATATATATATATATATATATATATATATATATATATATATATATATATATATATATATATATATATATATATATATATATATATATATATATATATATATATATATACATATAAAGTATGTACCAAGGGTACTTCCTATAACTGGTTCTCTTTTTACCTGGCTAATAGAAAATAGTTTTGCTACTGTAATGGAGATAACTCGAGCAGAGGTATTTTGAAGTGTGGTATTCCACATGGCTCGTGTTTGGGACCCTTTCTAGTCTTATTGTAAATTAATGATTTTGAGAACTGCTTGAAACACATGACCCCAAATGTGAATGCTGATGATACATGGCATCAGAAGGTCTTAATAACCTCATAACAGAGTTGAAAATGAACCGGAAATTATTTTTAACTGGATTAGAATAAACAGGCTTAAATCACACGAAAGCAAAAGTAGATTTATGGCTGTAGGACACAGGAGAATATTAAATAGGGTAGGCGATGAATTACTAAAAATTTTCCTCAATAATGAAGTTATCAAACGGGTTGAAAAGATAAGATATTTGGGGATTAACATCGATGAAAGCCTGACCTGGGAAGAGTAGGATAAAGCTGTCAAGAACAAGCTCAAATGGGGCATAAGCTCCTTGAGAAAGTTGAAAGACATCCTTGAGAACGTTGAAGGACAAGCTTGAACAAGTATACAAAACCCTCTTTCAAAGCCATCTTCCTTATGATGATATTGTTTGGAACTCTCTTTCCAACACCAAACTAATCGAAATTGCAGAGGTTACACATAAAGGCAAGGAAGCTGATAGAAAATGTCAAATGGAAAGTGGATGGAAGTGTAATTGGCTGGGTTTATAGCCTTTAATCTCCTTCAATCAATTATTTATGAATTATGAAAACGTCTACATAATCTGTGTCTTGACAATCTTAGCATATTTTTTTAAAAGATCCATGAACGAGAAATGAGAGAGATTTGCAAATTCCTTAAGTTGGGTTCAAGTATTGCAAGAGGAGTTGATACTTTTCGAGTGTCACATATTGCAATGATATTCCTGACAACATCCGAGAACAAGAGTCACTCACTCGTTTCAAAATGAGATTTAGAGATAGCTTCAAACTTGCAATACATTTTGTTCAAAATTGTGACATTGGCCAAAAAGGGATTATTATACTAGGTTTTTCAAGCAATTTACTTTACTGTTTATATAGTGGCAAGGTTAGGAAAAATTGCAAAAGTTGCTATTCTTATCTAAAGGTGTGTCAATTACACCATTTAATTTTGCTCAAAATTTTGACATTGGCCATAAAGAGAGATTATCAAAGCTAGCTTGTGTATGCATTTTCCTCTACTGTATGAGTGGATGCAGGTATGTGAAAAATTGCAAAACCTCACAAAAGAGATTGTTTAGACAGTTGCTCTCATGACTCCTCAGTGGTATTCATGCCTCTAAACACACGCAGTAGACCTTGGCCAGATACAACCAAGGTGGTAGGCAGCAAGAGCTTAGAAGCTGGCCGGCCTTTTTGCATGTAGGTATTTCTTCGTTTACATGTAATACCGCTTTTCCATACTCTATATAAAGAGAATAGTGCAATTTTACCTAACTTTAGGAGCAAATATCAAAGTTTTTCCAATTTTTCCCAGAAAACTTACTATAAATGCAGTAAAGTACAATGCCTGAAAAACCTAGCTATGATAGTACCTAATTGTGTCCAATGTCAAAAAGTTTGAGCAAAATGTTATTTTCTTTTGCCACTATGTAGCCTCTTCAATATGACACATTTAGAAAATATTGCAAGCCTAGAGCCTAGATCCACACTAAAAAGGTGCTAGTAAAGAGTATTTGTTAAAGTGACCACAAGCTTAGCTCCGAGGTAAGTGTCTATTTCAATTGCTACTAAAGTACTGTGGTGATATTGTCGAGTGCGAAAATTTTGCTGAGACTGTAACCATTCATAAAAAATAATGGATCTGTTCGCTTAACCATCGCTGCAATCTCAAGTACTCTACTGGCAGTTGTGATTTCGAAGAATTTTAACAAGGAGAGCTCTACGCACAACCGTGCCCATAATTTGGGTGTGGCCCAGCTAAAACCACGCCCATATTTCCAAAGATGAAAAAGTGATAAGTTAGTTTAACATTGATATAGAATAACAATAAGAAATGCCTCAATAGCACTTCGGAAGCAAGGCCAATAAACTCCGAAAAGCCAAGCCAATGAGAAGTTTTCGGGGGACTGAGCCCCCGAAAATGAACTGAAATTCAAGCAAGGGTGGCTCCCCCCTCCCCTTCAGCCCCCCTAGAAGTCACCGCTGCCTACTGGCATATTATCTCATATGACCATTTAACTATGATCTATATAAACTCTCGTGCGAACATAGCAAGTGTTGTGTTCTACTTAGAGGCTGTGCCTTACCAGTTACAGCCCGCCATTTTGTCTGAAGCATTTTCCCATCCTGGTAAAGGATAATAGAGATGCCAAAATTGAAAATGTATACTCAGAACTTCAAATGGAACAAGTGATAAAAATGAACACAATGGTAGCAACCAATGTTAGTGATAATGACATCCATAAAATAAGCAGATTGCTAATAGACCATTTCTCTACTTCCAACTCATGGTATATTCGTAAGATTTATGTTATAGAAACAGGGATGGTGGACCACTTATTGATATACTGTATAATGAAGATAAATGCTTTGCAAATAAAAGCCCAGTTTTTAAACGTTGTGAAATTTCAATCGGTACATGTCCAACTGAAGCATCGTTACCATCTTTAACGAAAGGAGTTTTATGTTGGGAAAGCAATTAGAGTATATAAGCACTCCTGAACTGAACCCATTTGTTCCTGATAAATTCCATATGGAAGATGCTTGTGTTGAGGAACTAATCGTTGATGAAGACCATGAGAGTCAGGATGAAATTGATATTTGGTATTATAGCATTTAATCGATTATGAAGGGGCGCTTATAAAATATTTCTTGAAAAATTGGGATTACAAATTCAAGGATCAACGCTATTTTTCACATTTTGCTTCTCTCAGGAGAACAAAACCCAAACATTATTGCAGGAGGCTGCAGCTCCCCTGCCCTCCGCATCCTCCGCTAATTTTTGCCAACAATAAATACCTTCAAAAAGCAACTGAAAGTGTACATGAAGAGCAAAACATGAATAAGCACGACCCCCTGGAAGAGCAGCTCCACAATAAATAGGTTTATTCTTATTTTTGTCGTTGTACTGAGTGGTTGCTTATAAATAACTTAGTTAGTACTTTTTTGGTTGTTGTTAAGCTGAAGGGTATTTTGTGTACAAACTTATGAAAAAATAATGAAAGGGCACATGCGATTTATTGATTCACTGAAATTTTGCCCGAATTTGTGATAATTTAGTGTGCTCAGACGTAGTTGAGTTTATTATATCTTGTAGTGGCCCCAGCTGCTCTAAAGTTAAACTGAAAAAGAATTTGGGTCATTAAGCTTTGCCTACATCTAAAGGGAATGCCCTTTTTAAGGATAGGGATAAGCCATTTCTGGATTGGATATGCCCAATGATGTTTATGTTAAAGTCATCATGACCTTCTAGGCTTGGCATTTAAAAGTCCCTGAAGAAAAGAGGATAAAGCCAACCTCGCTTGGAAGTAGAAGTGGAGCTAGCCTCAAAGATTCCCCTTTTCTGCAGCCTTGTTTTGTATCCTGTTGCATTACTTGACATACAACACAAAATTCTTTATGTTCTATCATGCAGATTGCTTACATCAATAGCACACCATTTATTTGTGCTGAAAAATTGCCTACTTCTTAAGTACTGTGAGACTAACCAGTCATATGTTGGAGCATGGTACTAAATAAGCTTTTGCAGATCCCTTACGGGATTGGCTTTTTTACAGATCTTTGATATCACTAAAATATTCTGTGCGCGGTAAATGAAACAAATTCTGCCTTTTAACTATAAATGGATACGAGTTAAGTTTATAAAATTTTTTTTTCTCAGGTGAGCAACGAAGGATCTTTCCTTCAGAGAGTTCTTCTTGTGAGCATTACTGCATTAAATGCTTTTATGAAACAGTTGGATATTGAACAGAGCCTTCTTGCAAACGACTTGAAAGTAAGATTTTGAATTCATTATAAAGATTATGAACTGTGTCTAATTTAATACCAGCATTAACTCGAATATTCATTGAGTGTTACTGGGCACAGGAGAGCCGGCAGCTGGTGCAGCATAGTGCCCTCGTGAAACTTTTTCGAGTGGTATGTTGCAATAGAAAGTGCTGTGAGCAGGTGAACATGATGGTTTTACATTAGTACAGGCATGTAAATGCTGGCTCAAATTCTGTAGCCTTTTCCTTCTTTCTAACTATTGAATATTTCATAAAACCAGGTCAAGGGATCTATTTCTCCTTCACAGAATAACAATCTATGTTAACAGCAAATACACTTTCTCGTCAAAAATAATGGAACGATAGAGTCAAAATAACGGCATAACTTTCCTACCAGGCTCACAAACATAACTTCGTCCTTACTTTTTGGCGCGAAGTGGACTTTTCTACACAAGAACATACACAGAAATTAAGCAAACAGTTTGTAAGTCTTTGCTGAAGTAATTGGTATAACGGCAGTTGATAAAAGGTAGCCAATAAATCTGCATAAAGAAAGCGCAACGAAATCTCAGGAACTACTTTAAGGGAAAAGGGTAGCCTTTTATACGTCTAGAACAGTTGACTAGAAGTATGCTGGTATCGTTCAAAATATTGGCTACACAGTACCTAAGCCTCATAAAGCTATTCAGAGACATGAAAAGCTGGTTCAAAACTACGATATATTAGAGCTTTTCGGCCAAAGTTATGTCTGGAAAAAAGCGAGCTAAATTCAAGACCTTCCGCTACGTTACATTCAATAAGCTACAAGATGAGATAAAGAGATTTAAAACTTGCAAAAGAAAAGTTCACCTAAAAGAAGTCAAAGCAATGATAACTGGCTATTTCTGTTAAAACAGAACAATGCTCTATGCCATGCATTTTTCTTAAACAATTACTCTTCTCAAAAGTAATGGAGTCCTTGAAGTTCCCCGACCATAGCAAAATCTGGATAACAGTATAAATTAATGTGTCTGACAATACCTAAGAACTATGATTGATAAACATTCCCCAAATAACAAGCAACAAAAATCTGGTAAAAATTTTGCGATATGTGTGGGGCTTACAAGCGAGATAAAAGCCAGACTTTACTTCAAAATGTTACTTCGTTTCCATACTGTAAAGTATAGTCGCGAGTGCCCAAAAATATTTGCATTATTGACGTAGAGAGCTAGCTAAAGGCTTCATTTTATTCTGATATTGTACATTATGCTCCATTTTATGATTGGTGTAAGTTTGGTGACAATTCGGATGAAACGTTTTGAGATAGGCTGCGTCAAAAATGTAGTTGTATTGAGGAACGAGAAAACTTTTGGAATGAGATTGTGTTGTCGTTCCAATACTGTTGACGAGGAAGTGTACTTTTAATTTTGCCAAATTGTGCCGTATTTTGTTGGCAAGTCCAAGACCATAATGCTTCAAGGCATTGCATCTTTGAACAAATAACATTTTTTCAAAAATGTACCCCTATTGCACAGTTTATCTAATTCTTGAACATAGCGCGATCACTGGTATGCAAAGGTATATGTTGTCTCTTCTTAGTATCGAGGCAACCGATTTAAATAGCAACTGACATAATGGGCTGATATCTGCATATGGTCAACAGACTTTTTAGGATAATTAAATCAATCTACTTTAAGAGAATGACCTAAAAAGATATGCACAGGATAGCATTGTCCAACTGGTAGTTGACCTGCAAAAGATTGTGCATAAGCGGAGTCCAATTATCCAGAAGTGAACGGTCTACATCTTTTAGGAAGATCTTGATTTATTTTTCAACATCTGTTGAACACCAAAAAAGTGCATATGGCTAAAATTTAAGCATTCTTCTGCAGTAAATGCATAATCTGCGCATAATTTCGGATCATTCACCATTTTAAGGTTATTTTTAAGATGAATGCTTCTCACCAGGCGGGGTAATGGGGTGCAGAATTTGTTGAGCGTTGTGTTTATTGTTTATGGCAGTGACTGACACACGTATGCCAAGCGTAGTGCAAAGGTCACGTACCTACAAGGCAGTTGAGCATATAATTATAGTAAAAGCGTTATTCTGAAACAAAGAGCACAAGAGTGAATTGTATTCTGGCATTGAATATCTAATTAATGTTCGAAAGTAAAAATAAGCTATCTGACATTCACCTTGTTTAATAATCGATGGCCCATAAGGAAACCTTTAACAAACGATATCGGGGCCTTTGTATTGGCAAAGATTGCAGAATCTTTGCGAAATGGTTGGTCTTGAATGTACGTTGTTCTTGAAGCAGCGAAATAAACTATATAGCCATCCAGTAAAACCAAGAGTTATCTCCACAGTATTGTGGTGGGGTGACATCTGAGGTCGTTCAAAACAGTGCCTCGTGTTACTCGACAAAAGCCATGCGTATGAGCAAGCTGCAAGCAAAAGGAAAGTATTAAAAATAAGTCTTAATGGGTCATGTATGATGGTCTTCAAGCAATTTGCTGGGCAGTTGATATTGAAGCATCTGCCTTAACCATTACAAGCAGTTTTATAATGTACTCGCAGGGGATCAGCTCTGCCAACTGCATTTTTGGTAAAATTTAGAGGGCGGTTTGCAACTATTTTACTTCAAAAATACATGCACTGGTCAAATGCTCTTGGAGAAGATCGATTCTGCGAAGTTTGGATGTTGCAATTTAGGTTTTCATTGAAAAGAGAGGTTTGTTTGCTCAAACTTTGTGGACTGAGAACTTCCTTTCCTTGGTGCCTGTCATGTGACGTTAGCGATCATGAATTTCCACTTCAGTTTGTGCTTTGATAAGTGTACTAATTCTGCTACTTTGTACTATCCACTAACACTTTCTATTAAAAGATCCATATACTTCTTCCGTTGTCTTCCTTTAGCCCTCTTTTTATTCATCCTTGCCAGTAAACAGTCACTTTCCAATTTTTTGTGCTCTTAGTATGTGTCCAAGAATTGCAGCTGTCTCTTCTCAATACTTCTCATCAATTACCTTTTCAGTCCCACTCTTCTCAATACCTCTTCATTTATAACTTTTTCTGTCCATGTTATCCTTAGCACTCCTCTTATAAACCACATTTCAGCTGCATCTGATTTTCTTCTCAAGTCTTTTTTAATCTTCCATGCTTGAAGTCCATATAACAACTTTGACCACACAAAACACTTCAATATTCTTACTCTGACCTTCATGTTCATACTCAAATTCTTCAACAACTTATCCATGTCACTAAATGCCTTCTTTGCCAATCCAGTCCGATTTACAATCTCCTCACTACGTCTTTGGTTATTAATTGTGCCTCCCAACTAAACAAAACTTTGAACTTGCTTTACCTCCGTATCTCCGACTTTTATGATAACTTTCACTTTATATTTGCCCTTTGTATTGGTCTTATCTACATTTATTCTCAACCCTTTATTATCACATTCATCCTTTAGCTTGCTCATTAACGTTTGTAACATCTTCTCTGCATCAGCGATCAACACTGTTCATCAGCATATCTAATATCATTCACATTCCTTTCGCCGATTGAGATTCCTTCTAAGTCTTCCAACGAGTACATAACCAGTTGACTGTACAATGAGAACAAATCTGGGGACAACACGCAGCCTTCCCTTAATCCTCTTTTCATTTCAATCCAATCTGAGATTACACTCTATATTCTCACTGCCGCTATCTGATTCCAATAAAATTTGCTTATCAACCTGGTGTCTTTGCCATCCATTCATGCGCTCTCTAGAATTTTAACCAACTCCTCGTGTTTCAGTGTCAAATTTTTTTTCAAAGTCCACAAAACAGAGAAAGACAGTCTTTAGCATTTAAACAGACCGTTCAATTATCATTCTTAGCCATAGGTTAAACATTGAATTTCTGCCCTGTCGAATTAAATTATTCAGTCAGAAAAAAACTTAAGAGTCGATTATATTCAACAGTAATGCGATGTTTAACTTAACTACTGCATAAAATAATTTGATGCTGCAGTTCTTCAGCAGCTTTGCCGTTTGATTCAGCAAGAGTGCGACTTGCTTTAAAAAGTCGAATTTCTGCTGCATCGAATTAAATCAAATGACGATTTGGTCCATCTTTTACAACCAATAAAATCAGTTGGCATACGCAGCTTAAGTTTAAATAGCAAAGGAAATGTGACATAGCCTCATTCATTGGTTTTTGCCAAAAAAAATGCAATGAATATTAGAAAATATATGAGAGTAAGTAGAAAAATAAAAAACATCAAAAAATACGCTTTTTCAGCTTTCAAGGACCTGGAAGTCCCGTCTCTCTGCTACTTTATTACCCATTGAAGCACTTTTGCTGAGCAGCCAGTCCTCAAAATCAAGAAGTTTTTGAAGTTAAATAAGAACTATGGGCTGGTGGGACATGGCTTCAGCAAGATATGATGATGCAAGGTTTAAAGAGACATTACGTGTATCAAGAGGGGACATTCCTGCATGATGACTTAGATTTATAATAATAAGACAATCAAGTAGGGATTCCTTGTAAATTTGCACCAGGTTCAAGCAAAAGATGTTTAATTTTTGAATCAAGTTATAAGGATACCACCTACATTGGCAAAATTACACAATGAAGGTGAAAGCTGCTGATCGAATTTAAGCACTTCAGTTGCAGTAACAATTAGTTTCTTGTAAATGGTCTGTTGATACTACAGAAATTTACCACAGCACGAAAAAGCGGCAACATAATTTTGACATCAGTAAAGCCATTGCATCTTGTTACTATGCTGTGAAGCCCCGTGTGGTTTACTACACTAGAGTTATGCTACCATCTGCAAAAAAAGATTGCGTTCCTACCACTCAAAAAAGTTGTGTTGTTTATGAATTTTCGTGCCGATGTGAAGCTCGGTACGTAGAACGCACTACGCAGAGACTAGCAGACAGAATAAAACAGCATGTCCCCGCGAGCATCAGGAATAAAAGTAATACCGTAAGAGAACAGCCACCTCGTATGTGCAAAAAGAACAATTCTAACATTAATTGTGAGTTGGCCATAGGACAACACCTTATCGCAAATCCAGAATGCGCCAAAACATATACAGACGAAAAATTTTCGGATCATTGGGTAAGCAAGATCGTCTTTTCATTTAAGTGTTTTGGAATGTGTTTGCATCAAGACTCAAAACTCAGTCTTGCATAGACAAAAAGAGTTTGTTTTCTCATTGGGACTCTTTAAGTAAACTATGTTAATAGGTCCTAATTGGTCACACTTGGGGCCAATTAGACGCATGCTAACACATTAACTGCAGCTGGGTATATATTTAGGTTTACCTTTAGGTCATTATCCGACGTTTTCATACTCTGATGAGTGTCGGACGAAAAAAGCTTTCAGTATGTCAAAATTATGTTGCCGCTTTTTCGTGCTGTGGTAAATTAATTTCTTCTCCAATGACAAGAAATTGATTGCTGCTGCAACTGTGAGAACTCCACACTTTCATAATAGTGCTTCAAAAGTAATGTTTTTTTTACAAAGAATGAACATGCTTGATACTTTTAATAGCAGAAGTAAACTTGGAAAGGCAGCAAAAATTAGTCAAAAGGAAACTACTGCTGTATATTCAAAGATTGCACACGTAGGAAATTTTATCACATCTTGTGCAAGTAAATGATCAAGATGATTATTCCTTATTTAAAAAGCAGAAAGAAAATGTTGGCTGTTGGCTTTATTACATCAGCAATGTTTATTCTAGCCATTACTAAAGATCTGTTGTACAAAGAGAATGATCCATTTTAATATATTTTGACATATGGATTCATGTAATAATCAGTAGAAATGTTTTCGGTATAATATGGGGTCACTGGGTGGCACAAGAATTCATGTTTCTCAGAATTCAAATATTCACTTTTACTACATAGCAATATAGATGCTCTAGGAATGGCTAGTTTTAGTGATATAGATGAAGATTCTTTTAAACCTTCCAATAATGTATTTTAAGAGTCTGCTGAAAATAGCCCAACAGTTGATCCTGATATCCATCACCATTTTACGGTCATTCCAATATTGGAAAAATAATGACTTTTCTACATTGGAGGCTTCATTGCTAAGGAACATGCTATAAAAAGCAAGGCAAATCTCCTCTCCTGCAATCCTATAAATGACAATTTGTTTGTTCCATCTTCATGACTAATTAAGGTAGTGCAAGCCACTGACAAGCTAGTCAGAGAGACGTTGATTGAGTGGCAGGATACATCTGATGAGTGGCAGGAACAAGAAGACTGTCATTATAGTTGTAGAAGGGCTAAAATATAGTCTTTCTAACTTAGAATCTAAGGCCAGAAGAGCACTCAATGAAGATCCATATGCTCCGTAATAAAGAAAATGACAATAAAACAACAGTAATCAAGGGGATTTGTTCATTTCCACATTGAATTATTTGTAAATCAATTTAGCAAGGTACATACAGAGGATTGTTAAGTTAAGCTGAGTGTCAAAGAGATAGAAGTTAACGAAGACAGTATTTTTCTATTATGAGTAATATTTACAGAAATTCACAGCTCCTTCAAGAGTCCTGCATCTCTGAACTATTTTGACTACATTGCCATTGTAAAGAATTGAATAAGTTGGTATGCTTTGTTTGCACTTTTAGACTGGGCCTATTGTGCTCGCTCTTTTAAATACATTTCTGCAACTCTAATTGCTGTTCAGAGCATCAGACTATCATACTGATCATAATTTTGCAAAAACATTGAAGAATTGCTAATAAGTTTTATTTACTAGAGTGGTAGACAGATAGTTAAACCAGATTTTTGAATGCTCGACTTATCCAGAAGATAAGCATCTCCCCGTAAGATTCCTAAAATTACCAGTCCTGTGAATTTCTACCACTTTCAGTTGTACAAATGTTTCAGTTGCACAAATTGTACAAATCTCTTTTTGCCACTCTATAGCCGGCATTATGGAAACGCATTGTTGCCTCACTGAAAGTCAGTACAAGGGGGTCTAGTACGTACTCTAGTTTTCCTAACTCTATGGTTGTACCCCCTATCTGTCTATACAGACTAGCAAAAGGTGACTACTACTACACCATCGCAGAAATGGCTGGTATTGGTGAAGCAATAGTCTGCACAACAGTTATAGAGGTTTACAACCTATAGTTAATAACTTGTGGACTTCAGCGGTTGCAAGTATCTTTCCAAAAACAGAAAATCAGTTTAGAGAGGCAATGGTAACAATGGATGAGCACTGGCAATTTCCTTGTGCTTTTGGAGCTATTAATGGGTGCCATATACCACTAAAATGCCCTCCAGGTGGTCAAAAGTCATAAAAAGAGCATCATAACTTCAAGGGATTCTATTCAATTATTTTAATGGCTATTGTCAATGCCAAATATAAATTTGCATGGGCAAGACAAATATATGCAAAGATATGGCACAGTTCTTCCTCACAATGCTAAGAAATTGAATGAAACAGATATCCTCCAACTTCTGCTAGGTGATAGTTCTTTCCCTTTTCACACATGGCTCATGAATCCATTCTAATATGCTGTCCTATCCATTGATCAAAAATATTTTAACTATAGAGTCAGCAGAGCTAGGATAGTGACAGAAAGGGCTTTTTGTAGATTAAAGGGACGTTGGAGAGAATTGCAAAGGAACTGTGAATGTTACTACAGTTCGAAAAAGCAGCAACATGCTTAAAAGCTTTTTTTTCTTCCGACACTCATCAGAGTATGAAAACGTCGGATAATGACCTAAAGGTAAACCTAAATATATACCCAGCTGCAGTTAATGTGTTAGCATGCGTCTAATTGGCCCCAAGTGTGACCAATTAGGACCTATTAACATAGTTTACTTAAAGAGTCCCAATGAGAAAACAAACTCTTTTTGTCTATGCAAGACTGAGTTTTGAGTCTTGATGCAAACACATTCCAAAACACTTAAATGAAAAGACGATCTTGCTTGCCCAATGATCCGAAAATTTTTCGTCTGTATATGTTTTGGCGCATTCTGGATTTGCGATAAGGTGTTGTCCTATGGCCAACTCAATAATAAAACAGCATACCCCCACGAGCATCAGGAAGAAAAGTAATACCTTAAGAGAACAGCCATATCGTATATGTAAAGAGAGCAATTCTAAAATTAATTATAATGGCTAATTAATTGTAAATTAATAATACCAACAGACTTTTTGCGAAATTTGAATGCAATAAGTGCACAGTAAAGTCAGTGAAGCTAGCATGCATTGTAGTGAATAACCTTTGCATCTTACTTGGTTATACATCTCCCCTCAACTAGGATATCAATGTAGACCCTGATGCAAATAAAATAAGGCTACACAAAATTTTTAAAGAATTGCTTCAAATTCGAAAATGCAGGCCAACAAAGAATAATTCAATAGAAGCTGTCAAGATAAGAAATTGTCTTCAAGATATTTTTGCAAATGAGAGAGAACAATACTGATACAGCTTTTCTCATATTGCACTTCAATATTTGCATTAGTATACACTCTTCATACCACTTCAATTACAATGACTTCCTACTATTGATTGTGTTAGATTAGATAGCAGCCTTCAGATTGTTTTAATACCAATAGAAAATACAGATTGCATAGAACCAAAAATATTTTAATACTATTTAAAAAGAAAATTGTTTCTACTGGTAAGGAGAGTTGAAGATTTCTTTGCCGATATAGCTTTCATAGAATTCTACTTTGTCATCATAGAAGTTGTTGGAGGGCAATGAAAAAATTTTGAGGAGTTTCTGTTTTTTCAATTTTTTGTTGTTAATGGTAAAGCTAACTAAAGATATTAATGGGAAACTTATTATAACAATTTTTTGAAATGTGCAATTGCTTGCAGTAGACACTTTTAAGAATTAAGGTGAAGCAGTTATTTCAATGCCCGACCAGAGCTGTAACTGGTTATGGCCGGGTCCACAGGCTGCAGATAGTGGAACGGCCATCAGAGATAGTTTGCTGCGAATGTTTTGAATGAGCAGTCCCGGACCAACAGCGAAATTCATCTGAGGGAGAGAGAACCTGGTTGGTGACAAGGTCAGGTGACTCGTGACTCAAAACTCTCATATTCCTGTTGAAGAGAATGTGACGAAGCGAGCATGGCCGCCTTTACATGGGCATAGTCCTAGTGTTGGACAGCAGCAACACTAGTACCTGTAGTTGGTGGAAGAGCCAAACCATGGTCAATGGTGGCTACAGGACAACAGGAGACAGTTATGGCTCCTGTACTGCGAGAAAGATGTGTGGCACATCATGGGCACAGTCCTCATGCAAAGGGCTAGTGGCCAGCCTCCATGGAAAGGATAGGGCCCCCACCATCTACAAATAGCCCATAGTTAGTCATGGAGGGAAAAAGAAGAAGAGAACGGTATTGTGATGGAGAGGTTGGGCCCCCAGCGAACAATCCAGATACTAACTACAGGGAAGAAGCGACTATCCCTTTGGCTAGTATTACTGCTTATGACGAGGCAATCCCAAACCTTAACAGGAGGATAGCATCTGATACTGCTGTTTTGAAAACCAGGGGTAGAACCTTATCTATAGCAACATGGAATGTAAGAATCGTATATCAGCCACGTAAAATAGATAATGTAATACAAGAAATGGCAGAAATGAAAATTGATATATTAGGGCTTGCTGAAACGAGATGGACAAATAGCGGTAAATTTAGAAAAGAGGGAACAGCAATGGTGTACTCAGGTGGTCAAGAACATAGAAATGGTGTAGGGATTATTACGAATAATAACATCTCAAAGGCATAATGGGATATTGGCTGATATCTGGCAGAATAATAATGATAAAATTGTAAGGAAAGCCATTTAATATAAGTATAATCCAACTGTATGCTTTTACACAAGATTACAATGATGATGATATTGAAGTATTTTATGAGGAAGTACAAACTGCAATTACGCAAGTAAAATCTGATGAAATATTATGTATTATGGGAGGCATGAATGCTAAAGTAGGATCATCTGCTATAGGGAACATTGTAGGAAAATTTGATTTTGGAGAAAGGAATGAGCGAGGTGAAAGATTGATACAATTTTGTGAAGAACACAAACTCACAATATGCAACACCTGGTTTCAGCATCATGTTAGAAAAAGATATACTTGGAAAAGTCCTGGAGATATAACCAGAAATCAAATTGACTATATTATAATCAATGAAAGATTTAAAAACTTAATTAAACAAGCTAAAGCAATGCCTGGAGCAGACATCAATTCAGACCATATACCTGTCAAGATAATGATGCATCTAAAATTAAAAAATTCGTGAAAGTCAAAGCTAAAGAGCAACTGCAGTTGGAACTGCTAAAACAGCCAGAGTATTGGGACAGATATAATATTGAAGTTCGTAACAGATGCGGTGTATAAGGAAATGATCCCTGCTGTGAACAAGTATATGAAAAGACTGCTGAAAATAGCTGGGCAGCATTTAAACATACTATCTCAGAAGCTCTCAAACTAAGTTTGCCAACCAAAATTAAAACAAAAAGAATGCACTGAATGACACAAGCCGTTCTAGATAAAATGAAAAGAAGAAAAGCCATAAGGAGTGATAGGCAGATGCATAAGCAACTAAGCATGGAGATTGAAAATGACTACAAAGCAGCAAAATAAAAGTGGTTAAGTGATAAATGTCATGAAATTGAAGAATTACCAAAGCATTTCAGATTAAAAGAAATGCATAAGAAAGTAAACCAGTTCATATACCAACTGAAGAAAATATCTACAGGATGCATAAGGGACAAAAATGGCAATATTCTATTTGATGAAGAAAAAGTTGCAGAAACATGAGTTTAATATGTGCAAGACCTTTATCATGATCAGAGAGAAGACATACCACAATTTATGCAATCTACTGGACATGAAATATTAAAGGCAGAAGTTGAAAGTACAATAAAATTATTGAAATGTGGAAAAGCAATAGGGCCAGATGATATACCAATTGAAGCTCTTATGGCTTTGAGTGAAGACAACACTGATTTGATTACAAATTTATGCAACATCATTTATAATTATGGATATATGCCCATGGAGATGAGAAAGTCAATTTTTCTTCCAATTCCCAAGAAACCAAAAGCTCAGAATTGCGCTGATTAGAACTATAAGTTTAATGAGCCATGCTACTAAACTATTCTTGAAAATCATCCAAATAAGAATCAAGTGCAGGATAGACGAAGAGATTAGCAAATTGCAAAGCTTCAATCTAACAGTATCAACAATTTAAGATATGCTGATGATACAGCCCATTTATGTTTCTGCCCAAACGATTTACAAATGCTGTTAGATGCGTGCAATGAAGCTGGAAAACCAGATGGGATGGAAATTAATATCAAGAAAACCAAAACAATGGTATTCAGCAAGACATCACCATCTCCTAGAGTTAACATTACATTAGAAGGAAGTCACATTCAAGAGACTAATTCGATAGCATATTTATGTTCACTCATTATAGAAGACAGAAGGTGTGCGAAGGAGGTTACAGAAGAATTGAAATTGCTAGGAGTGCCTTCATAAGGATAAATAAGATTTTAACATCAAGGAAGATAAGTATTGACACCAGAAAAAGGCTATGTGTATGCTACTTTTGGTCAACATTTCTTTATGGTTCAGAAACATGGACGTTAATAACAATAACAACGAAAAAAATACAAGCTTTTGAAATTTAGATGCTGAGAAGAATGCTAAAAATGTCGTGGACGGAGCACAAAACAAACAATGAAGTTTTGCAATTGACTAAAGCTACATCAACACTCGTATTATCAATAAAAAAAGAAAATTTAAATATTTTGGGCAACTTACAAGAGAGAATAGCATGCAGAGAGTGATTCTGGAAGGGAAGATAGACGGAAAAAGAGGCAAGGGAAGGCCAAGAGTACAGTGGATGGACAACATCAAAGATTCGATGAATCTGAATTATTGTCATTGTGTGCGATTGGCAAACAACAGAGAGGAGTGGAAGTCCATGACTGTCAACCTGCTTGGAGCAGACGACACATGAAGAAGAAGAAGTTATTTCAATAGTCCCAAGTCACAAGTCATAGTATGATTTCTGAAATTCTACTTGCCTATCCATTTTGTTTTTACAATGAGCTGTGGAAAAATGCTTTCACCTGGGATGACATTGGGATTGAAGATAACCAGAAAATGAAGGCTGGTTTCTAGCATTCTCTGAAGAATACGGCAGCCTCCCCATTCCCATCATCATTTTCATCATTTGCAGTTGCAAGTTGTATTGCATTTGCATCATTCTTCCTTCATGCTCCCCGAACCTATCATTCTCTTCTTTGAAATACTGGACGGGGGCTTCAGAGTAAGCCTGATCAAGGAGTTTTTTTAATTTTGACACTGCATCAACAAGTATTGAACTTTGTTGTAACTTTTTGTTTCTTTTTGGCACATACAAGTCTTTGTTGTTATTTTTCTCAATAACTACGTCTGTAGCTTCCATGCTTGGCTCAATTGCTTGCTCTGGCTGAGCAGATTCTCTACTCTGTACAAGTGGATATAGCTGCCCAACCACTTTCCATATCTTTCGTTTTGGATGAAATCATTCAATACCAGAAGCTGTTTGCCTTGTGAGTGATGCCTTCTTGCAAATGGAAACAAGGGAATTGAATTTATTTCTTGCTTGTGAAAGAGTGAAGATGCAGGTTTTACTCCGAATTGCACATCTATCTTTTAGCTTTTGCATTACTTTTCCATATACCTCTTAATTCTGGCATTTTTAATGTTAGTGAACGTTATCGTTTTCTCAAATGTTCATCTTTAAAAATGACATCTGCTAAGCCATTGGTTACCTCTTCTGGCCAAGTTCTCCTCATATTTCTCCTCATTTAAAAGCTTGTTTGCATGCGGAAAATTATTTAACCCCTTCACGTGCAGTAGGATAAGAGGATGAAATCAACAGATGTTTACCTGCAAAGCTTATCCCATCTTCGGCTCATGGCTACCTTTTTATCTCATTTCTCTGATGTCCCTATATCAAAATGCTCATTTTTTGGTGGTGCATTTGTGGGATTTGACTATGGTTTGTGTAGTCGGGATTGAATAACTTGTCTGGAAATTGCGCGGTTAGAAAATTTGTCATTTTTCACTGATTATAAGGATATTAGTGAATGTTTAAAACCTACTTCACAAATATAACATATATTGAGAAGCCTTTTATAGAAGAAAAGTCCGTCTTGGCAGCTTTCAATGGTATAAGACACATCCAAGTATTATCAAAATAAAACTCTTAATTATTCCTGATCATCAATTTAGCTTTTGCAAATTTGATACAACAGAGCTTTAGGGTTTAGAATGAAATCAATTTACTTAAAGGTTCAAAGTCTGTTAGCAGCAACATTCCAATAAGAATTTTCAAAAAGTTCCGCTTTATGTTTTGGTGAGGTAACCGAAGTTGCTAACTCTATGATTAAAAACTGGTTTACTTCAGAAGACCTTAAAGAGGCTGTTCTGTCACCTGTCTGTAAGACAGGAGAAACAACAGCAAAGAAGGATTTTCGATCAATACCTATTTTATTTGCAATTCTAAAGGCTTTTTTAGAGGTTGACACGGCTCGTATAGGCCATTGGAAAATTTGAAAAGTACTGGAATTTGAAGTGTCATTAAAAGGAGACTTGAAAATCACTGAAAATAGGAATTTTTCTTTGAAAAATGATCAGACGCCTTAAACTTTGTGACTTTCAAAAAAGTAGAAAATAATTTAGAGAAATATCCAAGAGAGCTCGTGATTTGACAAGCAATGTCTCATTTGCGATAGTTTGGGCTTCCTTTGCATTGACACAAGCCTTGTGGATGCTAAGTTAGAGCTCCTTGACAATCTTCATTGTAATCCTTGACTAGTCCTTGAAAATTCCTAGAGTTTGCAAGTCAAAATCCAGCATGGACCAAGGATTGATGTCACAAAGCTGCAGCCTTCACTGAATCCACACAGAAGCCCAAAATTTTCTAAGCTTCTGTGTGGATTCAGTGAAGGCTGCAGCTCCCAAGATGCTGTTTTAAAAGGTATTGAGCAATGTCGCAAGACATTTGACAAGTCAGGCATGGTTGGGATGGTGCTAATGGATCTGCCAAATTGGATTTCCCTACGACTGCATTCCCCTATGTTCTACTGTTGGCTACACTTGAAGAATATGACTTCAATCTGGGAAGATTAAATTTAATGCATAGCTACCTCACAAACAGGCTACAAAAGGTTAAAGCAAGTGCCACTCATAGTAACTGTCAACGCGTAACATTTGGTATCCTACAGGACTCAGTTCTTGTTCCTTTGTTATTCAATTTATTCATTAACCATTGTATATGTGATTAAGAACTCAAAAGTCTACATTTTTGGCGATGATAACACTATCCAAAATTTTGATGATACTAAAGATACCATTATAAGATTGCTCAAAGGAGATATGAATAATGCTTTAGAATGGTCTACAAATAATCAAGTGACAGCAAATCAGAAATGATCTGATGCTCATTTATTAACTTTTCGTCTGCTGTTTTGTAGTTCAAAAGTTTTCCTTTATTCCACAAGTTTCAGAGTTTTATCAAAATTTTCTGAAATATACCTTGGCCATGGTCTGGGAAAGTTAGCCTTTCGTTGATCCCTAATTTACTTTACTCTTCAACAGTCAATTTCATTTAGTTTAATTATTTTGGTATAACGATAGCACCTTTCAATATTAACATTTATTCTAGCTTCAAAGGCAGCCTACCTAACCAGAACTGGGCTAATCAGCTGGAATACAGAAAAATCATCTTCTAAATAACCTGAATCTTTTATTGTTAATGAACAATGGCAATCCTGTTGATGATTATCAAACGTTTATCCTATGTCACTCTTTCTATGATCCAAAAGATCTTGTCCACAAGTCTAGACCTACAGAACTGTAAACATCTCATACATACATAGTACGATACAAATGATGAAAACACTACAAGCAACTGAAGCCTGTCAGATGAAACCAAATTTACCCTGATATAAGAAACCAATCAGCCTGAACACTAAAATCAGGTTTCTTAAAAATAACTTTGATTGGAGAAACTTTATTTTTCAATCACTCGATAATGCACAACTTTTTAGGCACAATATAAACAAAGCTATCATTGTACATTAAAAGTAATTTTCATGGCTTCTTTTGAAACATAAATACGCATATGGTGATCTTCTAGCTGTCATTATAAGAAATCCTGTAAGTTTCGCTTTCTTTTCCATTTATTTACAAAGCAACCTGGTTTTATAAAATGAGTTTCTACGTGGCATGGGAATACTGTGATGGCAATAGAAAACGTGTTGATTACCAGCATTGCCAATGTAAAGTGGGCTTCTTTAATTATTTCAAACCCCTTTTTTCTCCCCCTTCAATCATGCACTTCCCCTGCAATCAGGTGTTGATTTCAAGTTTATCATTTCAGCAGAGCCATCAGGTTGTAAAGAAGTAAGAGCAAATGAAGCTTAACTTTTTAGGCATCTCATGATAGCATATACCTTCTTTTGAGCATCTTTTGAGCTCTCATATACTTTCCTATTATCATCCACACCGGGAAGAAGGAAAATTGAGGGTTTTGAGACCACGACAGCAAAATAAAGAAATTCGGTCCCAGACCCAAAATTTTGCGTAAATTTTAGATTCCTTGGTGTCATATAATTCGCCTTGTCCGTGAGTGGATACCAAGCCATCAACCACATCATTACGTAATTTCTTGGCTGAACTATGCAATTTTCTCCATAATTTCAATGACCCAACGCATTGCATTGTACACATTTTGATATCATAAATAAATATATAAGCATATGTAAATATACACACATATATAAATATATATATATATATATATATATATATATATATATATATATATATATATATATATATATATATATATATGTTATAGCTTACTATAGTATGCAGATATTATACATTCTATATATATTTTTCAGCAAGAGTGTGGAGATTACAGAGACAAGTATTACCTTGATAAAGCGAACATGATTATGAGCGTTTCAAAGAATATACTTGAGTGCCACAACTGTGTTGCTGAGACATCATATGATGTTAGTAAGATGGACAATTGGTTCGTTCCTGACGCTGGTAGTGCTTTTATGATCGCACAGAACAGAACTCGCAGAAGCTCTGGTAGTACATGCCCAGCAGGGGATAAATACATGACAGCAGCACGCAGATTGGTTGTTATATCAAGCCTGAGGAACGTTCTCAAAGATTCTTTAGATTGCAGGTTCGAGAATGTAAGTTAAGTCTTTATTTATAGAATAGGCAAAGGCTGTATGCTTACTGCGAAGAATTTGCTTTTTTCTTTAGTTAAGTGTGGCCCTTTTGAATTAGATGTCTTTTGTGTACGAACTAATGTTTATTAATCCCTAGTGTTTTTTATCTGGCTAAGAAAGAAACAGATACAGATAGAGTTTTGGTAATATCAATTGAATGCACATTAGAATGAGGCACAGATTTTTTGAGGTTGGAGAAATATATTGCGGAGCTTAACCTTGGTTTTATATTTCGTAAATGTTTTTTTGTTTTCAGGGATGCAGTTCTTCTGTATACGTAGTGCCCAAGGTACAAGCTACTCTGCAGTGTCGCTATTTTCATCCTCATTCCAGGAGAATTCTATTGGAGTTGTTTGCTATAGCTCTTTCGTTATAGGAGTTAGTTTATGCTGATGATATTAGGCTTGTTCCTAGATTGAGTTGCGAGGATGTGACACCACATACACCACATACAGCTAGAAGCCAAAATTGCAATTTCTTTTGGCAACATTTTCCTATTTTTGTGCATTCAGGAGCCCCAAGAAGAAGACTTAGTTGCTGGGAGAGCTGGGAGTGGCACCCCATTTTGTTTCAAAATAATGTAGGACCTCAGGGTTCATACTGACCCTGAAAAGCCTGAAAAACTTTGAAAATAGAAGATTTTTTACGAAAAGTCAGGTAAAACCTGAAAAAGGTCAGGGACTTTTCTATTTTTATCCAAGTAAGGGAAAACAAATGATTTATTTCACATATCATTGTCATTATCTCTGTTCATGGTTGTTTGCAAATTGGTTGTTCTACTTGTCATCAGGAATTGTGAACCTTGCCACCTTATATAGTGTTATGACAAGTATACGTACAATACCTATCAATTAGGCTTAACATTTCTTACAAATTTTCTTAAAAATATGAACTGGGAGTCATGACAAAGTGGGTGTTTTTGACTATCAGTCAGATTAAAAGACAGGAAATACCTTGGCGATTTTGATTCATGTACCGTAAATCCTCGAATGAGCCCCAAACTGCGAATAAGCCCCCATAGGGACAAATTCGTGGGAAGTATAATTGCAGAATAATAGCCATACAGTATTGATTCCTCTCACTGGGGACAAAGATACAAAAAGAAGCATGACTTTTGTAATGACAATGAAAACAATCCTTATTTAATATCGACCTTCGTTTGCGAAATAGCCTTTTTGCAACTTTTTAGTTAAGTTGATTGAGAAACTTTTGTCCTTTTTCTGTTAACCGTTGAGGAAACTTTGAAAAAAGCCCTCCCGTCGAATAAACCCCCAACCAAAAATCCATTTCATTTTAAATAAAGTCTAATCGGAATTTAAGATATTGGCAAAGAAGATAGAAAAAATTTGGTAAAATTTCAAAAAGAACTTTTAGTTAAATATGAAGGAGTTCACTTTAATCGCAAAGACGCCTGATCCAATTTGTCAAATCCAATGCAAAAGCTGAATGCATCGTCCTATAAACATGCTTGTAAGTTTAAGGAATTAGTTAAATTGGGGTACCCTAGGTACCCTAGCTTTGATAGCTTGAATCGTGCAGTAGAAGGAAAGGATGATTTTGTTCATGGGCTGCATTCTGAAATGCAACTTGTTCTGAAATCTAAGGTGGCCCACAGAAGTCAAGACCAAATAAAAATAAAATACACTTACACAACACAAAATAAAATTATCGATTACAAAATGCACTTATCCAAAACACAACGCATCTGTTGGTAACATAATAAACTTATCGGAAACACATCACAAATACACACAAAGGGGGTCATTGTATGTATGCTAGTACAGTAGCTATGTGATGAAAAGTTAGAGGTCCAGTTTTAATCAAATTTTGAAGCTACCTCTGACGAGTTGGTCATGCAAAGTACATTATGCATGCACAAAGATGATCCCGCATGCACAATGCAATCCTGTTCAAGAAATGTGAGTAATCAGCCAATTTTTGCTGGTTATATTAATGTAAGCATATCTTATCACTATCTATTACTCAGATGTACCTTAGAACTCAAACTGTCATTGCCAAGGCATTAATTCTCAATATAGGATACTGAGTTATGCTCAAGCCACAGGTCAAAGGTTTGCCTCTTGCTTGAGTTTCCATTTAGGCTTTAGGAAACCTACCAATGATGGTATTGGGGGAAAGCAGCCCCTACAAAGTAAAGGCACTTCCTCTCTTTGCTGAGTTTTCCAATTATCTAGGTATATCCAAGGACATAAATCACAAGACAATAGCAGTATTTTTCCAGATCCATTGAGATATGCCAGAAACACAAGAAGCTGTCCAAAACCCTACCCTCCCCAACTTGCTCTATTTGATCCACAAAATCTACAGCACAAATCAGTTATCTATTTACCATGCCCTCAATGTTTTCAAAAATGCAAGAAAGGTGGTAAAAGTTGGCCATGCCGCAAGAGAAATGATCACAGTACTTTCTGTGACCTTTCCTTTTTTGAGTAATAGTGGTTAGTCAAATATTCAAAATCGCCCCCCAAATGAAATGAATAGTGTCGTGGCATATTTCTGGCACAAACAATTATTCTTTTCAAGAATTAGCAATATATGGGGTGTCTTAGCTCCGTCTTTCTTCCAAGATTCCTATAAGCTCCCCTCTTCCAAATCTTACATCAACAAACATAATCATATCTACCTCTCTATTAATCATTTTGTTCATTACCACTTTGGGGAATTTGGCATAGACTATGGAGCTTTGCCCAACACTACATACTATAAAATTCCAATGAAAAGTAGTATTTATGGAGAAAGAGCAATTGATTTGCTTAAAAATTAAGGGAGCAATTGGAGCTTCCTTAAATGATGAGCACAAAGGCAATGGGAACAGAACTTCTACTAAATTTTACAGGATTCCTTCTAGGAGAATAGTTCAAAATATGAGAGAAAATCCATCTGGTACATAACATGACAATCAAAGTCATATTGTGAAAGATTATGGCATATCAGAGAAATGTAAGGTTATTTGAATACAACTTTAAGCTCTATTGGCTTTTCTTCGAATTTATCTAAAATCAAGGAAAGCAACAGTCTCCCATGTCTAGCTCTTTCAATATCTTTGTGCACAGATATTCGACACAAGCACCCAATCAGTCCTTGCTCCATCCTATTTCTCAAATAGGAAATAATTCTCTATACCCATGAAAAAGGCCTTTCTACTGATGAGGAAGGTCTAGAATATGTTGCAATTAAAAACAAGAGGTTGAAAACTTCCGAAAAACATGATTGCAAGTGAAGATTTTTGATGTAATCTAGTAGCTCTTGAGAATTTGCTTTGTGGTAATCGGAATCTCTATAGACAAAGAAAAGTTGCTGTTCAAACAAAGACGGTTTAAAAAACGTATCATATCTCCTTTCCATGAAATACGTGTCACTATTCTTCCAATTAATCAAACAATGGAGATTGACTAGATCTAGAAAATCAAAGTCTTTAAGATCAAGCGATTGCTTCTGTAAAATGCCAGAAACATTATCAATGATTTCAAAGAAAAGTCTTTTATAATTTTGTCTCTTATCTGCTTGCTCTTGGCTCACCATCTACATGAACTACTGCAGCAAAAAACAAATCATCAGGCTTGTCTGACCTCAACTCACCAAGGATTTCAAGAAAACTAACTATCTTTCGAATGCCTTAGCTAAGGTTTGTTTTTCTGTTCTGCAAAACCATGTAGAGAATAAATAATTTCTGAAAAATTTTGCTAAAAGGGGCAATTAAGAAATGAAAGAGAAAGCCCTTTAGATCATGCAATAATCAACTTGATATTGAAAGAGTAACATCATCCCAAAGTTTTGGATTTTCAACTATAGATTGCAAAGCATTTAACAGAGATTGATACTTTTCAAAAGTCACACCTAGTGTACGTAAAAAATTGAAGCATCGTGCATCTGCAGGCTATGGTATTTCAATACCATGTTTCCTATAGAGCTCCTGCTTTTTAGAGCTGATTCTTGTAAATGAGCTAAAAGAAGAGATATTTGCAAAAAAGACCGTCACTGCAGGAATAGATGAAGCTGACTGACATGAGACAAGATTCCATCGATGAGCAGCACAATGCAAAAAGCAAGCAAAGAGATAGCCCTCCTGAAGAAGACGTAGAACCCCAGAAGTATGGTCAGATATCACTGATGTTCCATCATAGGCTTGCATGATTATTTTATCTTTCATGGTGTCTCCACATGTCCTCAAAGTTTGCTTTACAATACTAGAGATGGCTGGAGCTGATCGGTCTGAGCTCTCATCAAAAGAGGTCTAGCAATCTGAGAGGAAATCTTGCATGTTTTTATAGCCTACTATTGTCCATGAAGAAGAAACTCTAAGCTTAAAAAGTAAGCACAGCCAGCAAAACAGACCTTGCCCCACTTCAACTCAACACAACCAATCTTTCTTCTCATAGCGCTGTTGATGAAACGCTCTTCCATGGCTTGGAATGTCAAGCTTCGACTTGGGGCAATTCTATTGTACAATTAACCGCTGTTTAGCAACCTCTTACCAAGACTGATTTATGGATCAATTCTGATGCAACGTCTCTATTAATGAAAACCTCTTGCGCTCGTAGCTGAGCCATCAAAAATCACGTAGAATATAACTCGCATAGCTTCTCGACTACAGCTAGGTTAGATAAAAAATTGCAAGTTAGTACTCAGTGATTTCGTTTAACGTTTAAATAACGCATGCTGCATAGTGCAGGATATCACGTGTCTGGGTGGTGACATCTCGATCTTCGATTGGTGTTTAGCTATAGATTTGCCCAATAAAAACACTCTATCTTGCTATGACATCGTTTTAGTAATGCAATTTAGAACAGTGCATGAAATACGTGATTATAATAGCCATGACGTGCAAATGTTGCCATGGATCGAATGCAACCCATCTTTAGCTCTAACTCCAAGTATCCAGGGTCAAATAAAGTCGGTATTAGGGACAAAACTAAACGAATTTTTCTTATAAACCATATTTTTGTACAGAAGGCTTCCTTCTGCATAACAATTTGATGATTGAATTTACAAATGAAAGTGATATTACAGAACAGCATTAGTCATGCAGTGCATGAAAAGCACTTCCTCTAGCTTTGCCACTGTTTAAAAATTTCTCTCACCTAAGCTGTTGTCTTCCATGCACTCAAAACTGCGAAATACTATGGAAATGAGGTGGTATTGAGGGAACTTGCCGTTTTTGTTTGTAGGAACATGGGAAAATGAGCAAATTTTTAAAGGAAATAGAGATCAAAGTAGATTCTTGGGAGCAATTCGCATTTCCTTTAAGGGAGCAGTCACAAAACGTTTTTGGGAATAAATGAGATTTTGGAAACATAGGCCCCTTTGAGGTGCCTCATGTAATATATGGGGTGTAGGGTCGTGGCTAGATATTTCCCGTGGAGGTGTTACGAAATGTTATTCCCTGCTAACCCCCCTCGATTGTAAAATTTTTGTGCCAGGCTGCGGCATTAACTTTTAAATATCAAACAAAATGATAAAATGAGTTTGCAAATCTTGATCAAGGTAGAAATAGCAAGAAATATAAGAAGCTTAGCATACAAAGGGTGGGCTGCACTTCGCGAAACTTTACATAAGCTTTTAAGACATGTGCTGAAGGCGCTTGAGAAAAGGGGTGCGAAGAAAGCTAAGTTCTGATTAGCGTACAAGATTGCATGATATGTGTTTCCGGGTTCTACAGTCTTCCACAGGTTGTTTGCTTCCAATGTACGTACGACTACCCCCACGCTTTAAGACTCTTGTGTGACCACAGCCTTCTGCTGAAAGAATTGTTGACAAATTGAACAATGACAATTTAAATGCTAAAACTTGGGGAAGTGAACTATCAAAACTACGAGTTAATCTTGCAAACACCCTAACCCACAATCAACAAAGCAACCTTAGTGAAGAATAAAAAAACATTATGGAAATCAGTGTTATCAGTCTCAACATCAAGGAGTTTCAATAGATAAATACCAAAATGCACCAAATCAGCAACGGAAATACAGATGCTACCAAAGCCCAGTTTATTGAGTAAAGAATTGCCCATCTCAGTTTTGTCAATGTTGTGGTCAGCGTGGTCACGATACTAGAAATTAAATATGCCCTGTTTTTTAAGGCCTAGCTAGTTCTTCAAACGTGAACTTTATAGGAGATTCATGTGCTGCTGTTGCTGTTGCCAACTTGGACAATTTGAGAACTTATGTCATGTTCGATACGGGGATTCAGAGGCATTGGCACTTGATTTAGGTACAACGAAAAACATCGGACTAGTTGCTCATTTGGCAATTCCTCTGCCAAGTCGTTAATTGATGAATCTGGTGATAAGATAAAAATATTGGGATCGGTTTGTGAAAAAGTGACTGTACCAGGAAGCCAGTCTGACTATCATGTTATCCAAGTGTTTAGCAGCAATACTTATGTAAATATACTGCTAGGAAGGGATGCTGTGAAGTAATTCAGTAGGAAAATCATTGAATTTGGAATATTTGCAATAAATAGTTTGTGAGCAATATATGGCAATATGAGATTCGGCGAAAATACAGTCACACCTGCCAGATATGAGAAAGTTCTTTTAGTTGAATGATAGACCGTTAACTCGTTACTTGAAGTTAATTTTGAGGCACAATTATTATCACACGTAAATGGTGTCTATGCTACTAGGAATCGTGTTATTCCAAACATCTATGGGCTTTTTCCTATTACAGTATCTAATGTCACACCGTCCGACATTGATTTGACCTCACTAAAATCGATTAGCTGTATTATCCTACAAGTGAATCAATTTCAAGTGACTCTCCAGGTGAAGGGGCTGCTCTTTATATGATTGATATTACTTTAAGTGATAACCTCTCAACCACAGAAAATACCCATATTATGTAATTGCACACTGATTCAAGGATGTGTTTGCTATAAAAAGAGAAAGCCTAGAAGAACTGATCTTCTTGAACATAGAATCATTACCAATGATGCTTTACCCGTATACCATAGACCTTGCAGAATTCCGGAAGCTTTGGAAAAGGAAATCCACTATAATGTATCAGAATAGCTTAGAAATGGCATAATTTGCCCTTCATATTCCCTGTGAAATGCACCTGCAATCTTAATGAAGAAAAAGGATAATACTACACATTTTTTGTCTGATTTCAGAGGTGTAAATGACGTCAAACACGATACATATCCACTACCTCTCATACAAGAAGCTCTTGACAAAATGAATGGTTCGCGGTACTGGTGTACAATGAGCGCAGCTTCCGCCTATTGGTCAATTCCGTTATCGGAAACAGAAAAGGAAAAAGCAGCATTAGCTGCTCCAAGTGGCAAATTTAAGTTTAATGTCATGAAATTTGGTCTATCACAATCTAGCATATGTCTATTAGGCTTACGGAGAGATAAAATATTGTCATATATGGATAATATAGCAGTATTTAGTACGACATTTGAGGAACATGTTCGTGATTTAAAAACTGTTCTTGAATGCTTAAAGACTGCATATTGACAGCATCAAAATGTGCTTTTGCTGCTCAAAAATTTGAATTTCTGGAGTTTTGAACTTTCAGTTGATGGCATTAAACCATAAAAATGCGCAACAAATGCTACTAACCAACTCCCACATCCCGAGTCTAAAAAGAAGTCACTTTGTTTTCTTGGTATGCCCGGATTTTATCAAACTTTTATTATAGACACTTGATCAGCCACTAAATAGACTTGCTTGGGATTCGCATGGGACGCATCGTGTGAAGCTGTCTTTGAAGAAATAAAGCAATATTTAATATTCGGGCCTATCTTAGCTTTTCCTAAACTTAATGACTCATTTATTGTTAAAGCCGATGCTAGTGATTATGCTACTGGAGGCATTTTGTCTAAAAAAGGAGAAGAAAGAATGTTGCATCCTCTTCCTTATTTCTCAACTTCCTCTACCAACACGCAACGACAATGGGCACCAGTTACGAAACAAGCTCATGTGTTGGTTCTAGCTGTGCGACATTGGCATGCCTACTTATTGGGTACAGACTTATGCTACGTTCTGATCATAATCCGCTTGTACACCTCCACCAGCAAAAAGACTCTCGTGGAAAATTCGGACGATGAATTGCTGAGTTTGAAGAACATAATTGTACAGTAGAATACATAGGAGGAAAACGCAATGTAAAAGCTAATCTACTGTCTCGTAACCCAGCTGCAAACCCAAATCAGTCACCTTTTACATCTGAGAAAAAAGTTTTTGCTACAGTTATTGATAATAGCGCTTTTGTTCCAGATGCTGATCCTTTGATCAATAAAACAAAAAGGTTCATAATACCTGGAGATAATATTGTTTCTGGCAAATTCAAACGTTTTCAGAGTCAATTATGGATTGTCGATAACATTCTCATGAAGTCTGGTCCTCCATAAGTACCGACTTCCTTGAAAAGCTTCATTGTTCTAGAAGTACAATGTGCAGCTAATTTTGGCACAGACAAAATGTATTCGGTCCTAAAATATTTTTTTGCCTAATATGTATGGCTATGTCAAAAATATTGTATCACAATGCTTGATTTTTCAACAACCTAAAAGTGACCCTTCTCCTCCACAAGGACCCCTTACTCCTATGGCTACTTCTGAAACACAAATGCAGTTTATATCTATCGACATCGCGTATATGACTCCAGATCAACGTGGATTTTGATACTTTCTTCTCATCTGTGACAAATTCTCGAAATACATCCAAGCGTTACCGCTTAAAGAACAGACAATTATCGATATTGCAGATGTCTTACTACCACATGGGATATTTATCCATGGAGCTTCGTATTTCTCGCTAAGTATCCAGGGCTTGAATGTTGACGGTGCTGTGATCAAGGAGATTTGTAACTTACTGACGATTGAAAAGTGCCAGTCCACTGTATACCATTCGCAAGGGGAATGGGTTTGCCGAATGCAATATACGCGGTGTTAAGGAGATGCAACGAGCAGTGGTACTCCAAAGAAAAGCATCACAGATAAAATTTCGTTTATTAATGCCAGAGATAGTGTTTGCTCTCAACACCAGTGTCAGCAAAGTAACTCAATGCATACCATACAATGTTATTTTTGGCAGATATGCTCGTCTCCCCATTGATGTGCTATTTGGTATTGTTCCATACCAAACTGTTGGTACAACAACCCCAGCTACCTACGCCCAAGATCGCAGTTATATTCTAGAGTATATTGTGTAAAACTGTTCTTTAGAATTTGCAGCTCTGTAAAGGGAGGATGCAAGCTCAGTATGATAAAAATCTTCGATTTCATTGTTATCAGGAGGGGTGGGGGCGATCAGGTATGGGTAATAGTAAGTACTATAAGACAGGAAAGAGACAAATGTAAGCAAAAACCTCGGCGAAATTGCCGGGTTTGCCAGGTGGGTGGCTTTTACGCCCAATTGGGCTTATTTTCTTAGCGGGTCTTTTCCATTGGGTGGGTTTGTAGTCTTTGGGCTTGTTTTTTGGATTCTAACTTTTCTGTAAGATTTTGAATAAAAAATGATGAAGTACGCTTCTGACAAGGACGTGCGCAATGTTCTTCAGAATGCTTTCTTGTAAGAAAATAATGTATAAGAAACCCGTAGGTAATGTTTGGTAATAAACTGGTATATAAGACACAAGTATAGAATGTTTTTAAAAAATTAACTTGCAAAAAACGAATCATAAACCCTGTAAATAAGAGATACGCGAGGTACAATTCGAGAGTATTCATAGCATTTCAGATCTCCATAATTTTTGTTTTGAAAATAGGACTCTGATTTTGTTGCAAATTCATGTTATGTGTATACTATAGGAATAAATGTGACCGTAAACTCTAGATCTATGTTTAATGGAGGCACATGCATAAATTGCAATGTTGGAAGGTACTGGAATGTTTTAAAAGCAGGAGTTGTGAGGGAGTGTGGAATCTTGCCTGACAAACCTGGAAATAGACCATGGACTGTACTTAGAAAGCTTCCAAGTGGGGTCAGTCTTTAAATATTAAGTGACAAAGCTCAAGAACATAATACGGTTCATCACAGTCACTGTCTATTGGACAATACGTCGTAATCCCTGCATTCTTTTAATTTCTTAATTCTGCGATGGTTCTAATAGAGTAACTACAATAAGTGTTCTTTTTATTTGGAAGAGTCGTGTCACCTGATCTGCATTTCCAACAATATTTCTGATGAAATGAAAAATCATTGTGCAAGCACTTTTTATCATAAGGAACCACTCTAAAGGAGTATACTAGTAAAAGACTGAAAAGATTTATGAAAAGTTTTCTACTAAAGAAGCTCCCATGGATAATTTTTGATTGAAAGTGCAATTTCGCATAGCTAAAATCTCCTTCATACTTTCTGCTCTCTTTTAACTTTTCACTTTAATATCAACTTATAGCACAATACTGAACAACAGCCATTTTTCTTCTATAGTTTTTCCATGATACTAAATACGCAGTTGCAGAGTTTGAAACTTCTAAGGAACTTTTGGTACTATGTTAGTTAATGAAGAGAATAGGACTGGCTTGGAAATGGAGGAGGTGAGCAATATGGCATTTTCTTCTATGTTGAGAATAGAGAGATTTGAGTCACACGACCAAACAACATCCAAAGTGAAGACGTGAAGCAATGGGGGAAGCCAGTCATAGGATAGGAGAAGATGCTTTGGGTACTCATTTTGTTGGAGAGGACGAAGTTTTTGACTTTATTTGTGAACTTGATACCAAAATTGAAAGACAGCAAGATTTTGATCATGCAGAAGACAATGAGTGTAAAAATATATTGACTTCATATCTATGCCTTTTAATCGTTTCTCTCACGTAATTTTTGGCCTATAGTTTTGGATTGTTAATTCCAGTTTAATTAAAGAGAATATCAAAAAAGAGAAATGTAAATCTTTTAGTAAAGCATTCAGATCTCGTTAGAACAATGATCTTAGCCTGGCTAATTTCATTTCGACAGGCCCTCCCCGCTCTTATTAGAATACTTCTCATATACAGACATACAGGGACACTTGTCTAATCGTTCATTCACTGCGTTTGTAGCTGGCCCTCAAAACAATGCGGAAAAATGAATAAAGTGATACGAAATAATCCTATTTTATTACATTCTTGTACCGTTCACTCACTTTTTTCAAATAATCAACTGGTTTAGCAAACTTTATGCATATTGCACATATTTTGATCCTATAAAACGTAGAATTAGAGTTCATATTCTACAGGACTTTGTAAGCAACCTAGTCAAAGGTATTGGTAGCAACATGCCAAGAATTTGACCAAAAATCGTGTGTCTTTCAGCTGCCAAGGCCTGAGTGTTGACCCCATGATTGAGGGGGAAGGTTGTTTTGTTCAGAGAATGTCAGGAGAAAAATGTAAGTTTTCACTAGAGGGGGAGAGACCTTTGTGCTTTCTAGTGAATAGTCTTGGGAAATTTTGCTATCGAGTCCGTATAAACCCTGTGTAAGACTTCCCAAACATCTTTGGGACTATTGCCTCATAGATGCAAAGCAACAGACATACAGAATCCTATCATTTAGTAAGCAAATTGTTGTTTTAGAAGATAGCTTACAGTTGCAAAAGATGGAAAGCCTTGATAGCTAGTGGATTACAGCCGTCTCTTACATTTCTTTAAACCATCAATGCAAAAGCAATATATTTTTTCTCCCTTAGGCCTTTAAATAAAGGCCGTGATGGCTATATTACACCAATTAACTTTTACTTTGATATTCACAGTTACCTGAGAAACCATGCCTGTCCGTAGCACAGCCTTTCGGACGTCTCACATGTTGAAGCAGAAAACAAGTTTTAACTACAGGGAACAAGGCTTTAATGAATTTTTCACATCTTTTGTATAAAACTTTCGCCAGTAATTCGGTAGCAGTCTGCATGAAATGTTATATTAGAAAGAAGGTTTGAATAAATAACGCTTAAAAACCAAAGTTGAAGGGCTTTTGTACAGTTTAGGTATCCAGGGCAATTGACTAGGATTCTTTAGTAAAAAGCATTCGTATTCTTCAAGGCAGAAGGTTGCATTCTGTATCACAGTTACAAAGCACTCTGGCGAACATTTGATTGGCATTAGTGTTTCTGGAAAGTTTGCCACTCCAGCTTAACAATATAAGATTAATCTCTAGTTTTGCAGTAGCAAAACTGGTGTCCAGCTCCTTCATTGATAGTTGCAAGGTGAGGGTAGCTAGGCTTCCAATAAATTGCTTCAGACCTAGTGCTCCTTACAGAAGTTTTGACGAAAGTAAGTGCAGTTCTAAGCTACATTAGAGCGCAAGTTCTCTCTTTAAGGTACCCATTAATAGGGGAGCTTAACCATCGAGCTTTAAAGCTTCACAGCTTGTGATGGGGGCAAAAGATTTAGTGAGTACAACGGAAGTTTGCTGCTACATTTTTCGCAATATGAATTTTTGAAGAAAAATTAAGAATATATGAAAACATATTTTGCAACGAGTTCTTTTCTGAAGAGTAGTAAAAATGGCCAAAATTGGCCTAAATTTAGCTGTGAGACACATTTGTTGTCAAATTCTAGACTTTCTATTGACTAAAACAAGAAGGAGAAGTTAAATGTGATCAGACTTCTCGAACAATCGAAGATTTGCAACTTACGCTTTCTGCGTCATCAAAATGTCCCTGTACTTCAATTTTAGCATCAAAAACACAAATAAAGTCAAAAACTTCGTCCTCTCCAACAAAATAAGCACACAAAGAAGGAACGGATCCAGACTGTAGCGAATATAGCACCAGTCAGATTTTAGAAGAATTCGTGCACAAAGCTTCCAAAAAGTAGTTTTTATGCAGAATCTACAGAATCTGCAAGTATCGGAATGCGGTAAGAAAGGCACTTCTTCCCTGCAGGCATTAAGTGATTGCATTATCAAGAGGAATCCCCTCAAATACAGTAGTACATAATGCTCCTAAAGTTGATACACTGCCTTTCGCGGGGACAGCTGTCAGTTCGAAATTGCCAATCAGAATGGAAGTTTACTGATGCTCAACTGTTGCAGTCCAATCATGGCTAGAGTTAGTTGCTGCTCAGAAAGCTAAATTTAAACCTCCTATGAGAATCATAATGCACTGACTGACGCTGACTAGCATTGAGAATCGATTTCAAATGCCACCCTCGATTGAAAAACTATGCTGCTCAAGAAGTAACAAGAGGTTATGTCGGTTGCTCTTGCTACTCTTTTGGAAAAAGTAAAACTTCTTCTCCAAGGCAAGGAACTTTTATCTGCCGAAAAAGAACATATTCTGCGCAGAACTCATTATTGTTAGTGCGACGTCGTCGTTAAAGATAGGATGAAACAACGGGGTAAAATGATTTACCAAGGTTTTTTACATCAAAGATGAAGGTGCAGCTCTGCAGTTTCCAGAATCTGAACGATATAGAGGGAATAATCTTGTTCCATTGAGGTAAAAGAAATCTCTCATATTAAGCAGTCAGAATTTAGGGATGGTAGGAAACTTCTCTGTAAAATTTAGCAGTGTTCTTAACAGGTTCCCTCCTATCACTCAATCCATGGCTGATACCTAATATTCGGAAATTCTCTTATTGAATATTAGTTGGAAGACGATGCTTTGAGAAAACTAGTACTGGATATGAATTTGAAGTCCTAGCTTTGATAACATTATTTGTATAAAATTGATCAATTGATTGATGTGCATCAATGTGAATAATTTTTACTAACTGTGGTTACTGGAATGAACTTGTATTTACAAGTTGGTCAAAGTACTCTTCACCTTTCACTGTTGTCTTAAAGTGAGCATGTAATGAAGTATTGAGATATACTTACAACATACCATACCATATTACTATCCACAGAGTTAAGTCTTGATGCACATTTTCCGTGTAGACAACGTATTACAGAAAGTTTAGATCAGATAAGACAACAAAAAGTTTTACCTTTACTATAGAGGAAGAAGTGACATCTGCTTTGATACTTATAATGTTTGATAGACTACTGCACATCTTTTTCTTGATTTTCTCCTAATTGCTTTTTAGCCTTCCTACACTTCAGAAACTCTCCAGAAACTTTTTATTCCACCCCATACTCCAAACCAAGTGGCCAGAGTGAAACAAATGAATGACCCCTTTTTCATAACTTTTATGCAATTCAGTCATATTTTGAAGCTCATGCTTTCATTACTTAAATTTGCTTAGGTTTGCTTTATCTTGTTCGTGGGATTAAGTTTGGGCAGTCAAAATCGATATACATCCAAAAAATTTTGCACTTGTGGGGCAAGATAATAAGAAAATGTTGTCAACTGTTCTCCATAAGCATCTCTTAGATGTTTGTAGAACGCTGGGATCAAGAATTGAGGGGATGGATGTTTTTGTTGAGATATTATTGTTATTGCTGGGTCATTAGAAATTATGAAATCTTTTACTTCTCTTGGACTCCTACTTCTAAAAGTGATGCACAAAATCTCTTCCACTTTACAGTTTTGTTTGAATTTATTTGCTCGAATGCTGGAATTTTACCAGAACTTTAACAAAACATCTTCAATCTATGAGTATTGATGCGACAGAGGCCATTGAAAACATTCCGATACTCTTCTCTGTTAGTGATTCTAAGGAAGGAAATTGAATGTTGTATCAAAGATTGGTATACTGCAGTGGCTACTTTAGTTGGGAAACTGGGAACGGTTCCTTTATAACCACGAACTGGTTTTGATCAAAGACACAGGCCAAATATTCCCGGATCTTCTCCGCCAGAGTATTATCAGCGAAACTTAACAATTCCTTCTTAGGTCATCTTACAAGCGAAATTTTATGAGGCTGAATTGTTCCTAATTTTTACTTACTAATGGGGTGTAGGCAATTTAGACAGTAGAAAATACGCAACACAGCATTGGATGTTTTGACTGAGCTAGGGTGCACCAGCACTTTCCCAACTGTTACATCTATTCTCTTGCATATCAATGCTCTTCATGATGATATTTTATAAAGTGCTATAAATATACCATGGCAACCTAGTAACCAGTGTTGCTTGGAGCAACTGTCCACGAAAAGCAATCGGGGGTGACAAAGTTGTCCCTTCTCCTCATGTTAACAAGGAAATTTTATTTCTGAACACTACGTTCTTAGAACTCACATACATCTTTATCCATCAATTTTGAGGCTTGTGAATTCTCTTATCAATGCTCTTATGTAGAAAGAGTACAGTAAATGTTTTAGCTCAGCCTCAAAACCATTGCATTAATTTCGCTTGACATTTTTTTAAAACTATTTTTCATTTTCTTAGAAATAGTTGCCAAGCTAATAACAGGGAAATCGAAACCAGAGGGCATCTTTTTCTTAACATAGCGTGTTACACTATTTCGCCTGATCATATCCCCGATTTTCGTGACCAGGCCCCTCTACTATGAAAGTCTGTTCAACAACTGTGATTAAATTGTTTTGTAGCAAAGACTTTGCATAGTTCGATTTGATTTTGTTCGTCAGGGTTTGTTTTGCTAGGAAATTTGTCCTATGCTCACCATAATCAACTGTTGTACACAAGGGTAACATGTAAGACTGTTTTCGATTAGATTGTTTGAAAGTCTAGCTGCATATGATAATACTTGTACTCTAAGCTTCAGTAATGGGCGTTTCATGTTGAAAATTAGGTCTATTGAAAGTGCTATGATCCAATTTGATATCTTCATGCAAAGAAAACTGGTGATCTAGAAAAAGCTGAACAGGGTAGGCTGAAGTATTAGAGAATGGACAAATGCTGATATTGTTTCTATTATCAGAAGCGAACTATTGAAGTGCGTATAAGAAGCAACAATCACGAGGTTACAAAGTTTGTTTGTAGCAAATGCCTAAATTTCACAATATCGCAATGATGAATACACTGTACATGTGCCTTATTGTTGTTGGAATTCAGGGCATTTTCAGTAGTACTTGCCATGCGCGATTTAATCGACCACACCCATTCTTGTAGTGATGAGCTACAGGAAGACTTTTGTCCTGAATTCGCCCCGCCCTAAAGCATTTTCTACTATACTACGAATGGCTTCCTCAATTTTCTCGTGGCTTTACGTTGGACGTTATTTCTTCTTTTATTCAAGAATGTAAAAACACAATAAAAAATTGCACAATGTGCAACGTTTCCTAGCCAGTCATCTTTTATAAACCATGGTACTGTTAAAAGGGCCATAAATAAAGGCCTACAAAGTAGGTCCAGCTCTAGGTTCCTTGCGATTAGATTTGCATGATTCTGAAATGCAAAATTTAAGCAGCAACAGGTCAGATATGATTGCAAGTCCCCCTTGAGCTCTTTCTGTGCGTGCTATTGAGAAATGCAGTTTAGTCAATGCTTTCCATTACTGACAATATTCGAGCTTGTTATAGAAGTTCGGATTTTATTTTTTTCCTGCTCCTTGCTCAAGATCATGCATTCATAGTTTGTTTAAATATAATGAAATAAAAAGAAAAATAAGAGTCTCTTTACTGTAAATATTTCTCACGTTTTTCTAGTTTTTATATTGTATTATTCTCTCTTATCGTATGTTCTTTGAAAGAAAGTTATGTTCTTGGCTTATTCTTAACGTTTTGGCATTTGAAGCCTCATGTTCCATATTTTTCCACAGGAGCCTAGAAATTACAGGAATTTTCACAAAAACTTACAATTTCTTAGGCCTAGCACTTATCCGTGTCACACATGTATTGCTTTTATATTCTCTCCTGTGGTCTTCTAAATGCAAACTTTTTTGCGAGATGGCTTTAGATTTGACACATATAAAACTCTTCCAATAAACGCAGCAATTTTTGAACAACTTTGCATTACGATGTTGTTATTCACCACAAGGTGGAAAAGTTTGGCTCTAGATGTCACACACGTCATAATGGAACGTTCCCATAACGTTGCCTAACCAAAAATATCTTCGATTTCTCATGTATAGCAAATCATGATATTTAAAGCTGAAATAATCCAGATTAGAATTCTCTCCCGTTGGGATCAAATTACATACATATTCTTATCATACAATTTCTACGTGCTTTTATCAATTCCAGTGCAAGTTCATGTCCAACGATTCAATTGAAGCACAGTATTTCAAACTTCAATTTCACTATGGCTGTGTTAAATGCATTACAAACGAGGTAAATATATTTTCGAAATTATTTAATATGAAAACTTTAATGTTATATTCCATCTAAACATACAACTTTACAAAGGAAGTCTACAGGTGGCTACTTGGATAATACAAGATATAAATATATATATATATATATATATATATATATATATATATATATATATATATATATATATATATATATATAT
>OLMO02000325.1:3591647-3623803 GCA_900291935.2 Cassiopea xamachana
ATCCACACTTTCCCCAGTTACAGAACCACAGTTTTAATTTACAAAACCACAAAATGAGTCAGAACCACACTTATTTTAGGCCTTGTGCTCCGACGCAAGTGAAAACAATGAGCTTATCGTTCCAGTCTTTTTATTTAGTTCAACGTGAGATGTTTTTGGTATTACTGCGCAAGCGTGAATATCATTCAAAGGAAAAGACTGGAAAAAGCAATGCAAGAGGACGAATTAAGAGCCTCTGTAAACGAAAAAATTTTGTTCTCGACAACTAAATGTTGTAGATAAGTAAATGGTAAGTTAGAAAATGGATTTCCCTTAGGCATGGGCATTTTGATACTCTTACCCTATATAAAAAACGGGCTGTAACCATTGTACTTTTGCAATTTTGCATAAAAGTACCTTAGATTGAACTGTTTTGGTTACCTAGAAAATTTTTGGATATCATTCGATATTTTAAAAAAAATTTCCCTTTAATTTTCTGTTAGGGACGGGCGAGATAAAATTCCACAAAGAAGAGTATTTGATGCAATATTTGTTTCTAAGATTTCAACCCGAAGACAAGGTAGTTGTCGAAAATGATTCCTCGGAGCATGCTAGAACGTGAAATTATGCACAGTAATACCAATAATCAAGTACCAAATATTTAAATACCAGAAAAATATATTGCATTGACAATGTCCATCCCTAACGTTAGGGATCGAAAATTTGCTACAATAATGAGAGCATTTTCTGAATGTTCATTAGTTGAAAATTTCCCAATATTCTATATTTATATTGGCTGGAGACTCCACTAGTACCCATTTCACTCATAAATAGCTTCTAAATATTGCTCATTCCTTACAAAAAATAACGTATTTGCATGAATGTAGAATGTCAAAAATTTATAATGTAACACCATGAACTGAGATGAGAATAAGGATCCCATTATGACTTTTGTTGAATGCAGGCAAATGATAAGAAGGCCAAACTCCTAGAATTATAATTGCCCATCCAAAATAAAATATGTACACAAATAAGAAATGAAATTCAGGAACGGCTGTAGTAATATAAATATAATGTAAGAATTAGATTTAGAAACAGTTTTTATAGAAGCAATAGTCACACGATGAACACTGCATCTATTGCTCCCTTGTCTTAGCCTTCATGCATTCAGCGCATGTAACTTTTTCATTATGTTGACATGGCAGATCAAAATGTCAGGATGGATGGCCGTTGCCACTTCCAAACCACTGCTGGTAAAGTGGCTCACTGTCAGTTGCAAACTTGTAGAGGAGACACAAGAGAACCTCGCACGGGTAACAACACGTCTCACCATGTAAAGAGATAGATTTACCAAAGGCCTTTTAACATTATTAGAACAGTCTCTAGCATATAGTTTCCATGGGCCACCAATAAATTGTAATTTTTTAAAAGTTTAATCCTAACTTTTTGTCCGCAAGGCGGAACTTCTAAGGATTTCTTTTCTCAAAGTACTGGCGTAAATGACAACTTTGATGACCTATTGTATCGATTTAGAAACAAACCTATCCAAAAACTGTAAGATCAACACAATATTGAAAACACTTATTATTATATAAAAGCAATATTTTTCTCTACAGACCCTACGATATATCGTCTGTGGGGTGAACTGTCGACTAGTATTGCTTGAATTTTTAAGTTTTTCACTACTACGGAGATTTTTGTCTGTGGAGACCTGAAGTCTTCGAAAGATGCAGAACTGCAACAAGTAACATTTGTTTTGAAAATCAAAATAGAACTTGCAAAGCCAGTGGCTAGTGTAGCGTCAATAAGGTCCTAGGTCAAAGGGATTATTTGCACCCTATGCCATATTTAGCCTGTTGGTTTTCAATATGTACAGTAATTAACATCATTACGCACCATGCATGCTTAACAGGAAGCTTGAGTTGATTTAGTCAGTCTTGAAAATAAGCATCAGAATTCAGACGTGTTTCTGTTCTGTGTCGACTTCTGTCCTACGAAAACGTTACACTAGCATTTCATGAAATACCAACGAGAGCACAAGTTCATAAAACTGAAGTGTTGAAGGCACGGTGATACTTTGTTGTGTAGTTGTCCTGTTTTATGTTCATACTTCCAGCAAATGAAGAACTCACTGTTACTGAGCACTCGAAACATGGGTCGAAAATTAGAAACCGCGAGAAATTAAATGTCGCATCCAAGTGAGATAAAAAATTTCATATGAACGAAAGCTGAGAACACTCTCACCCAGGTGAGCTAGCCCACCTCATACTCTAGGTGCCAAATAAACCCCCCGCTTATTAAGTTTTAGACTTTTGTGCAAGCCCCGGACCTTATAAGGACCCCCGTTTATTAGTTTTAAGGAAATTGACTTTTTCTACAGACCCCTTATTTCATTTCCTTTCTTTGTTAGTGCTGTTTACGCCCAATTTCCATGGCAAAATACCGTACTGCTGTATATATTTTAGTTTTATGCTTTATGATAACCTGTTTTTGTTCTTTCCGTCCTTTTATAATCATTTATAGCCTTTTCTCAAATTTCAACCCCCCTATTTATTTTGACACCCCGTTTATTAAATTTCAGATATTGCTCCGATCCCCTGTTTATTATGACCGCCCCCCCGTTTATTCGGTACTCGAGAGTATGAAAAGAACCAGTACAGTTGAGGGTTATAGGTGCTAAAACTTGCACAAGGAGTGAGAGGAAGCTAGGTGTCTGGGGGCTTACCCTCAGGGAAATTTTTGTGAGGCCACGCCCTCTAGAACGTCAGAAAACACACTTTTACAAAGTAGGATATAAATTGTTTTCCTTTTTGATCCCCATGGTGAAAAAGAAAAACTGATCCCATAACCTGATTTCATCAAGTTTTGAAGACAAAGCACAACATAGGAAAATGTTAGGCCAAAGTTATGCCAGCCCGCCTCTGGAAACAATGGCCCTGCCTTTATGCTTTCCTATACCTGTACGCTAAAGCTTAGAACAGCAATCTCACGTCAGTACGCTCGCTTTTACGTTGTTCATTATTGCTTCCTGTGAGCTACTACTTATGAATCATGTATCACATTTGGCACGTCTGAGATTATAGGGGGAACGCAACTCCCTCGCCCCCCAGATTCCGCCACTTTTTGGCAATGCTCTAGAAATGCACCAAAGCCAAAACCTATACTGATTGGATAGCTAGTTCATCGGATTACTTTGGGTTCATTAGCTGTCTTATCAGTATTTATTTTATGATTTGATGCATTCATGGAGGATTGCTGAAAATTATGACATCACGCTGTCAGATCCAGGTTCTTTGGAACGTTGAAGAGCACAAAAACAAATGACAACTATTTGGTTTAGTGGAAGCGTGCTGTCTATCTTCAACCCAAACATTAACTCCTTGTTACTCTTAACAATAAAAAACGATAAAGATTGTCTTTTCTACTCAGACTGGGGTATGAGCAGGAGCTCATATTATACGCATGCTGCTAAATAAACAATTGCAAAGCTTTTTCGTAAAAAATTACTACATCAAAATTACTACATCTCACAACGCTATGCCTCAGAGGTAGTTATTGCTTGTAATTTAATTTTTGTGAAATAAAGCTAAAATAAATCCTTTGCCTTTTTTGCATAATATTGTTAAATCAAGCTAAATTTTCATGTTTATATCAGTTTTGTCAAGGAAAAAGCAAAGAAGAATGCATAAAGCTCTTTCAACCATCATCAGTAGATACAGTTAGAAGCTTTGCATCGTCATTATTGGATTGCAATATTCAAAAGAGTGCATTTGTGCCATTCCAACTTGAAGTAAACTCACATGCCTTGATAAGATTACATGCTGCATTATATGCTATGTCAAGTATGGTAGACTCATCGCAAGTAAGTCAGTTTATTCTAACTATTATTTCCTTTTCTATTGCAGTAGGTGCTAAAGCTTTAGTTTTGATTATCTTTCATACATTAGTTTGATTATTTCTTTGTATGAAACTCAATTCTATTCGAACATTTGTGATGTCGAGAACTTTGCGCAAATTGGATATGCGCAATGCAAAATACCGAATTAACTTGAATTAATCGCTAAAGGTCAATTCACACTGGACGCGACGCGACGCGTCGCATTATGACGCTGACCAAATATGGTTCGTAGGAATTTCTGCTATGCGTACGCATCACGTTTTTTCATAGATGCGTCATGATGCGTCAGAGATGAAAAAATCCATCTTTGACGCGACGCGCTGCTTCCGGACAATAGACAAGGTTTCCGAAGTAGGACAGATATAATGACAGCTAAATTCGTCAACAAAGAACAACTTATCGAATCAGTGAAAAAACTGCCTTCCCTTTATGACACTAGAAAAGAAATGAAATGCTCCCTTTACTAACAAAAAAATGGCCTAACCAACGTTACCCATTCATCAAACGTGGAAGGCAGTTTTCGGAGATAATTGAAACGCATCGTGTAATCTTGCAATTCATTTCTTAGCTTAAATTGTAATGATGACTTCGCTGTTTTCGTTGTTTCCAAACTTCTAGAACCTAAAATCGTCGCTTTTTCTTTGCTTTTGCAATAAAATTAAAGCTATTACCTGATTTTGCAAAGTGAGAGCGAGAAGCATGTCTTGTTGTTGTGACGCCATTTTAACGAAAATAGCAGACGACGCTTTGCCAGTGTGAATTAAAAAAATTATATGACGCGACGCGACGCGACGCGCCGCAATGCGATGTACCTCGTCGCATCGCGACGCGTGCAGTGTGATGTGACCTTAAAGGAGCTAGAGTTTATGATTAGCTATGCAATTGTATGTAAAAGCGCTTCACAAAATGGCATAATTACTCCAAATACATGCTATGGGAGTCCTTACCGGGTTCACTCCTCTAATTTGCCAAATGTTTGTATGAAGTCTACTGCCATCAGAATTGAGTTCTGCACAATCTAGAAGCTAGGAGCATTAAGCAAGAAAAATGTGGTGAGCCGAGATCCTGATTTTTTTTGCGAAAGTGAATCCGAACCTTTTTTCAGTCTTGGCACAAATTTTTCTTGGAGTTTAATTTATAACTCAGAAAGTAGGACACAAGTTTTTGACGTTGTGGATGCACTCGGTCACTGAAAAAATGATGAAAAGATAATGACATGGTTGGGGAACAGAGCTTTTTTACCTCTTGAGTGCATTTCTTGTAGCCCAGGCAGGATACATCCGGTGATAAATGAGCCTTTCTTGACATACTAGGATGAGATTTTTCTTGCCTCCAATTTTTACAAATTAGATGAAACCAAATTGAGGGATCCGTTTCTCTTTCTCAGATCAATAACAAACACATACATTATGCACTGCAGCAGGGCATTTTCAGAAGTATGTGGAAATGAGAGATTCTAACTTAGGCTTCTGCATCTTCCTCCAATCACGCTTAGCTGTCTACCGGCCTGTCCTTTGTCAACCATGATGCATACAGACTAATCCTCTTCAATAGCAGTTCTCTTATTGATATACCTGCTTTGCATCAGCTTTTCTAGATCTTTACTTACCTATGGGCAGTACTTATCAGAAACCCGAATTGAGTTTAAAGGGGAAGTTAGGTAAAAAAGTACAATTTGATAAGTTGCAGAGAATGTCGTAAAACCCCATGATCTAGAAATGTTTTCGATCTCATTTTCGTATTTCCGTGGATATTCCCAGTTTTTTCTTGTCAAATCTACCTTTCGCTAGGCGCCATTCTACCATTCTCGCAAAACAGAACTTTTTCTTACACTGAAGTGATAGCATGCAAAAAGGCATTGAATCAATACCTGTGATTACGTAAGTTGGGAGTATTATATCCATTTCAGTGACCTAAGAGCGGGTCAGTGGTATTGCAAAATCATAACTACTTCAAACAGAACGCAAAATACATTTATTATTTTTCTGGAAGACTCCTATACTTCTAATAGCGACTTTCAGGTAGGTAAAAAGTCCCAGCTGCGATCCTATGCAGCATCCACTTTTTGAAATAATTGACATACTCATAGAGAAGACCGTTGATGTTTCTGAATAATTGTTTTCTCATGTATTGGGATGATACAAGAAAATGCTCAATCCAGTACCAGTACACTGTCAAAATTATCTTTGCAAAAAAATTTTAGTTCCAATCTGTAGCACATGAGTACTACTGAGAAGCAAAAATATTTCGATGTACTCTTTAAGTAATGCTAAACCTTAGTCAGTGACAGAAACTACTGTTGAAAGGCTGCCATATTGAACTATAGGGCATGTTAAGAGCAGATAATCGAGTTTCAAATGAAGATGAACTTGTTCACTTCCTTGGTTCTCTAAATGTTGTGTGGAGACCTTTCTTGAATTTCTGAACAGCCGAATCCTAATAAACCTAATCCTAATAAACCACCTCTCTGTAAGAAATCGCATCTATCCTATAGTACAGAATGTCTTATTCAAGGGACCCCTATGGTTCGATGTTTGGAGAAAGTTCATAATGTCATGTCAAAAACATTTAGCAATAGGAACTATTACCTGTAAACGAATGCTCTGGAATCTCAATTATACTTTGACCGCTCAAACTTTTTCCATAATTACCTTTGGCCAAAATTTCTTTCTACAGAAACACTAGTTTTGTTGGCAATTCCTTCCCATTGTTTCTCTATCTTTGGTCCTCACATCAATATCTCAATGCTGACTTGGCCTTCAAGCCAATTTGCTAACCTTCAAGTTTCTTCCCATTTTTCAAGTAAAACAATTTTTAAATGAACACCTTTAGGCAATTCAGTCTACTCCAATTCGCTAGCTTCGACGCAATATTCTTTTGATGGCCCGTCACTGCTATATTCAAAATGGATAAGTCACATCAAATAAAATATTATTTGAATCATATGCGACTTCCAGAATAATAAAAATTATATTTGCTATTCTGCTTTGATGTATTTATGCCTTTGCATTATCACTGGCCTGCTTTTAGGTCACTGACATATGTATAATATTCCCAACTTACATAGTCAAAGGTATTGATTCAAAGTCTTCTTGAACGTTTTTACGTCAGTGCAACAACAACTGTATGACGAAAAGGTGAGAATGGCGTCATACCGAGAGTAGTCTCTTCACCATATCAAATGTGAATTTTTGTCCCGAACTTCCCCTTTAAGTAGAATGCTTGTGAATAATAGAGGAATATAGACGAGTATTAGGCCCTGGTCAAACGAACTGAACAATCTGTCCAACATTCCTCGAACATATGTGTGTGCCTGCGCAATTCCTTATGTGCAATTACATTTTAGGCGCCAAAAATTCACATAAACAAAGCCAAGCCTTCTGCGGGGTGCTCCAACGAAGGGTCAACAACACCGCGAACAAAAGAAATGTTTAATTACTCACTCAACATTTTTGATCGCGACCAAACACGATTGAGCAAGGCTGAGCAAGATTGAGCACCGCTCAGTAAGTGGTCAAACGAACTGAACATTTTCCAAAGCAGGCATGTTGAGTGCTGCTCAGTGAAATGTTGAGTTCGTTTGACCAGGGCCTTAGTTGCTCAAAACAAATGCCAGTGAAACAAATGTCAGTGAAGTCCCTAAGTTGGGGTATTGTTTCTATGTAGATTTTGCAAAAAATGTTAAATCTAGATGTTTTTCATAATCTGTGTTGTATTATCTCTCACCATTTTCATTAGGTACAAAGTCGAGATTGTGCCCTCCAATGCGTCTCGGTTAGCCGTCCTTCAAAAGACTGTTCACTATGTCACATGGGCCTCGTTGAGAAAACTATATCAGAACTCACTATTCCTCTGTTTAGTTGCCAAAAAACCTTTGATCTGAACGGAGTGAACTTCTGTGAGGTATGTATTCTATTCTTACTTTATTAATCTCTTAGGGCATATTTCACTCTGTTTAGTTTTCCAGCACCTTGAGCTCAATTAGTTAATTATCGTGATTTTTCAATTTTAAGAAGCTGTTTATAATAAATAAGTAGTGAGTTTTACTACAGCACGTTCTTCTTTGCAGTAGCGGCGCTAGGGGGGATATGCTAACCCCTCTTCAAAAGCTAAAGACCACTTTCTGCAAGCCATCTATCTTTTCTTGAAATTTCGATAACTTTTGATGTCCACAACATACAAAAGTTGCTCCTTCTGCAAATGTGAATTGAAGCTTTCTGAACATGCTTGCATAATATTTTTCAATCATTCGAAAGTATATGTTATCAGTTTTTTCGCAAAGAAAGTACGCTATTTCTCCCCAAAACATGCTTCTAAAACGAATCCTCGCAACATCACTGGCAGGAATCCTTCGGTCGTGATTCTTTTGTTAGTGGCGTTTAGTAACTGTCACGAATGGCCGTTTTGATAAATTCCAAGCATATTAAACGTTGGGAATGGCGAAATAAATAAATTTTATTCGCATAGCATGTTGCGATTTTCACGAAAAATGCTCCCGATATTTTACGTGCGCGTCTATTTATGCGTTCCAGATTTGTTTCTCCATTTAAAAAATTGGAAAGCGGAAATGTATTAGTGCTATGTTTTGATAGTCTAGCAATTCATAATCTTCAATCATACTTATTTTTCCTAATTTTCTGTAACTTGCAAAAGAATGAGTGAAAAAGTTTATTTTTTTTCCAATATAGAAGTGTTTATTTGTATATGAATTCGTTATTTCCACGTCAGCTATGACTTCCGTTGGTAAACAAGAATATATACTTTGTTGATCTAAAATGGTAGAAATAAAATTTTGGGCGAAATATCGCCTGCCCCAGCCTCTGAAGCAATTTTGGATATAACCAGCACACGAATGCTTTAAGAGCTATGATAAAACTTTATTTACAATATACCTGTTGCAAAAGGTGTGAAATGTTCAATGTATGAAAGTGTCAAAATGGCTGCCGGTAAATGAAGACGTTTTCACAGGCTGTACGTAACCATGCGCTTTACTTCTTTATCATGTTTCCTATGACCACAATTTTGGTGGCAAAATGCAATTAACTGTGTCGGTGTGACTTTCAAGCCAGTGGCGTACCGTCAGGGTATACCCTGGGATATCAGAAAAACATTTTTATGATAAAGCTTATTCCCTTGAAGCCTAAACTTCAATACAGCAATTCATTATTCTATGAAATTTCCACGTTAGACTGTCATTATTGAGAGAAATGCTTCCTAGGAGAATTGTATCGCCTCTTATTCTCTCTGCTTGTGTATAGTATTGGTCACGTCATGCAATAAGTAGTGAATCTCTTCCTTCTAAATTCAACCAATCAGAGAGTAAATTTTATGAATGGGTTGGTCAATCCGCCACCTACATAATCAGAGAGTAAGCTATGAAAACTTCAGGTTCTATGCCTCGATAGTATGCTGATCAGTCTCGATTAGGGCATTATGATGACAGACAACACCACTAACAGTTGTTTTAAAGTGAAAGCATAATGTAATTTCGCGGAGGAAACCCGGGAGACAAAAGAGGCGCCTGGCAACCATTCCTCATACTACAGATGTTTATTTATTTTTAAGCGTCAAAATATGTCGACCATCATTTGTTAGAAAACCGAAAGCTAAAGGTGTGATGTGTGGTGAAGAATGTCCAAATAAAAGATTCCTCTAACGCAGATTTCTAAACATGCTTTTTCTACGTTCATTACAGCACGTAATGAAAATTGAAATAACTTCAGTTTGTTTTCGTGGCTATATTGAATAGTTAGGTATACCATGGATTGCAACATGTGTACTTCCATTCCTTGGACAAGTGTACCTGCCAACAAACTTCAACCTAATGGACTTACCCATTGTTTTGCACTAAAATTCCAAAACTTATCAACTGCCTCCTAGCAGAGATGTGCTGAGAAACCTTCCTTGGGTCGGGTGGGGGATGTTTTGACAATTTAACCAACAACTAGTAGTAACTGTACACTGTTACTAATAACAGAAGGTCACAGAATAAACCGTGGACATTTCTCTTGCAGCATGGCCGACTTTTTACCAACTTTCTTGTCATTTCAGACATATAAGGGGTAGACACCCTATTCCTCCCAATAGACACATGAATGCCTCAAAATTTTCCGTTCCTAGAGAATACCCAGTGGTCAATCTCACGATACGCAAATGTGTCAGGCACAAAGAATCACCATTTTCATCTCCATTGCTGTTCAAGCCTCTAGGAGAGATGTGTGTTGTGAAGAGCAACCTCTTGTAAAGAAATTGAGGGAAAAAAGTATTCTTTACTTGGAGATAAAAAAGTCCTATAATGTCATAATAACGCTGAATCGAGAATCTAGTAAAACTTCAAAACAAATGATTCTCTTCACTTTTGATAAAAAACAGACCATTCAAAAACTAAAGTACAAGATGGGAGAGATCTAAGCTATGCTGCCACAAGGATCAGATCTGAGAATTTTGAATTCATTGTCAATAAAGAATCGACGACATCTACGACCAAAAATGTCTGGCAGCGTTCGAAATTTATGCACATTCTTCTCAAACATTTCCTACTATCTTGTAAAAAAAGGAGATTAAAATATGTATCTTAAAAGTGCAGAACCAGTAGTAAGTGGCTTTTTTCAAACGAATACTGTAGTGACCTAAAAATGACAGCAGACGGCTGTTTGCTCGATGTTCACCTGAGAAAATAGAACATACTATATTATTTTCTGCCTACTTTTGTGAACTCAAACTCTCCCAAAGTGTAGGAGGAAATTGGACCTAATAGCTATAATCACCAAATAAAATGCAAAAGAAAAATTTTTAACATTGAATACAATAAAATTTTTCAAGAAAACATTTTCGAATCATCTGCTAACAAGTTTTACAAAAAGGATAGGGCATATGTTTTTCAGATGATAATGCATTCCCGTGTCAAGCCATAAAAATAACAGTATGCACCAAACTGGGTAGGGTTGCTGTATTTCAATAGACAATCAGCAGTCTTAACGTAAATACTGTGAGAAATGTATAATTTTTTGTTAAAGAAATCAAAATAATGATTTTCTTAGCTCTCCAAAAACAGCCTGTTAAAAACATGCCAGATTTCATCTGCCTCATGGGTTGATGAAAGAACGCTTGAGAATGGTTGAGAAAGAACGTACCTTACCAAAGCAGCCAGAAAGAGTTTTGTTAGAAGATGGCAGTGACTCTTCATTTACAATGAATTCAACATTTTCAGGATTGAACCCATTGGCTACCTTGCATAGAATTCTCTCTCATCTTGCACTAAAGATTTTGAAAGGCCAGTTGTCTGCTTGAAATAGAAGAGAACCAGTTGTTCCGAAGGCTCGGCAGAGTCTCAGTTACGCATTATCACTACATCGTAAGACTTTTATTATTTTTGAGTGAGAGAGACTACGTTGTACCACAGCATGAAACAGCGGCAACATCCTTTTTACATTCCAAAAGTTTTTCCTTCTGACACCCATCAGAGTCCGAAAACTTCGGATAGTTAACCGAAATATATATCCAGATGCAGTTACATGTGACAGGATGCGTCTAATTGGCCCCAAGTGTGACCAATTAGGACCTATTACCCATTGTTTACTTGACGAGTCACAAAGAGAAAACAAACTATTTTGTCTATACAAGACTGGGTTTTGAGTCTTGTTGTAAACAGATTCCAAGACACTTAAATGAAAGATCTTGCTTGTCTAATTATCCGAAAATCATCGTCTGTATGTGTTTTGGCGCATTCTGGACTTGCAATATGGTGTTTTCCTATGTATGTCAAAAGAATGTTGTCGCTGTCATGATTTATTGTGCTTGAAAACTCACGCCTGCAAGTATTTTTCCGCCAAACTTGTGGTCATAAGGAATATGACAGTAACGTAGAACACATGGTTATGGATAGCCTGTGAAACAACTTTTTATTAAGTGGAAGCCACTTCGAACAACCTGTGCAATACTTTTGACCCTCAAGTGTACTTGTTCGCATTTAACATTTGAATTCAAGTGCTGCATACCGTGAATCATCGCATAACCACCCCAGTGTCGAATAAATATCCCTACTCAATATGAGCTCCTCTCGCATAAGCGTCCTCTTTAAACAGGAGGAAGCTCTCTTTTGAAACGATTCTACTAGCGTAAGTGTGTATACTACAGTCTAACAGAGAAAACAGGCGTTATAAAGTAGCCATATAGCTAGCTGCTGCTATGCTGCTCATTATAGATATGATGTCAAGAGTGGTCACCCTACAATTTTTGATTCTTCAAAGGTCAAATACAAATGGAAATATTTATTTTTTCGTTTTGAAATTTCTTTTCGAGGGACAATGATGATATTAAAGTTGGCAGTGTAGCTGCATATAATTGCTTTCTGGTCATGTAAAGAATGATGAATCGCCGAATATCTGTACCTACTCATGTCACAAACTAGATTTGCTTACTAGATGGTTTAAAAAGAAAAAATGCTGGGCAGACACACAAAAGTACTACTTTCTCAACGATCCCAGCACATACACGTCTAAAAAAACATCTACTCATCTCCCAGCACGCCTGCTATTTCTTGGCCTCTATGCTGGGAGAACGAAAGTGTCCATAAGAGCAAAAAATCTATTATATGCATCACACCTCCCCCCTTAGATTGCATTTCCTGCTAGCAGGAAATGAAATCTACAGAGTCGGTGCGCTAAATAGTGTTCAAGACAACTGTCAAGTACATTCTAGCGTTCTTCGAGCAATAAAGTGTTGTCGGTTGCACAACAACAACAGCTTATAGTATCAGCTCACGTCTGTAGCCATTCAATGCTGATGCTGGTCATTTGAGAGCTGTAATTACATCAGAAATAGATCAAGACTTTCACAAGGCTTTGGCAACGATCTTTTCTGCAAGAATGTAATAATTTGTCTCAAACTGTAGCGATGCGACAGGTGAATAGAACTTAGTTCACATCGAAATCCAAGTTAAATGCAGCAATTTTCTATGGTTAAACACTATAGTAACAAAACATCGAAGGCTGTAGGAGTCTTTAGCTCAACAAAACAAGCAAATAAAAGGATAGAAGCGAAAATATAGTCTTTAAATCTTGTTAAATTCTTCAATTAATTTCTGATCTATGAACTCGTCCGAAACCCATAATGCTTCGCGGATCTCTAACTGAACGAAATATTTCGTTTCCAGTCTACCTTTTTCGTTCCTTGTACACATCTTATCCAGTAGCTTAGTGACTAATTTGATCACCAATTATTTTTTCGGATTCACCGGGTTGCAATCTGTTTATATTAACCACTGAGTGTCTCTTTGAGTCACTCATTTTTAATCTGACGTTTTCATTCGATACAATTTCAACAATCTCGTATGGCCCCAACCAGTGAACACAGTCTAAGCCACTTTTCTTTTCGCTGGCTCTCCTATAAGCTATATCCCCAGCTTGCATTTTCACATTTCAGCACGATACTTTTTATCACATTCCATTTTATGTCCATCCTTTTCATTCTTATTCAGCTCGCGAACTATCTGATACGCTTCCCGTAAGTTCTTTACTCTCTCACTCAAGAAATCGGTGTCATATTGTTTAATTGGCGATTGCAATTCTATTTTGGGGAGATGTTGAACTGCCTACCAAACATGAAAAACGCTGGATTCTCTTTCGGTATAGTGTGTGGGGTGGTGCGGTAAGCCCCAACGAAATCTGGTAAAAATACATCCCAATTGTCCTTTCCTTTGTTAATTAAAAGCGACTGTGAAATTTTTAAAGTGCTATGGAATCTCTCACATAGGCCAATAGCTTGTGAATGATATGAAGAAGTCGTATAATGCTTTACGTTAAGTTTCTTACAAGCTTTCTTCACAAGATCAGATAAAAACGCTGAGCCTCCATCCAAAAATATTGCAGTAGGATATTCAAATTCATGGGAGAAAATCCTAAGGTAATCAATAGCTTCTTTCTCCGAAGCTTCTTTTAATGCGTATGCTGCAGGCCATCGTGTAAAGTGATCCTAGAAGGTCATAATGTAACGGTTGCCTCCCTCAGTAACCGGCAGCTTTCCTACAAAATGGACACCGACAATGTCGAGAGGTTCACTAACTGACATTGGATTTAAAGGCACAGACCGAATACTGTTAGGAGATTTTGTCTTTGCACATTCTTTGCAGTTTTTTATGTGTTGTGCTACGTCTTCATTGTTATCCAAAAATACTGTTCTCTCAATCGTGAAAACGTTCTTAGAAATCCTGCGCGACCCAACTCGTTATGGCAGTGTTGAAGTAGCTTTCCTCGCTCTTCTAACGGGACAACAAGCTGCTTACGCATCCTTTGATCATTTCCAAAGATTTTTGGGGTCTCTTTATGATGAAGGACGTCATTTTCTAATACGTATTGGGAGGAGTATTTCATAATCTTATCCCTCTTAGTTTGGTAGTTTTGTAATGTTTGATTTGATAAATAGTCTTTCATCTCTTTGATTTCCTCATCCCTATCTTGTACAAGGCTGATGTCAACTGATTCTAAGGCCCCCATACTCCATCCTTTTATACAATTTTCATTCTCTTCTAACCCGGACGAAATTGGGCAGCGAGATAGGGCATCAGCGTCAGCGTTCGTAGTGCCTTTCCTGTGCTTTACGGAAAAGGATTACCCTTGAATTTCACAAATCCATCTTCGGATCATTCTATTTTTAGGTTCAATTATTGTAATCAATTGTAAAGGACACTGATCCGTTACTACATTAAAATGTGGTTATCCATATAGACAGTAATGAAAGTGCCTGATACCTCCACTAAAGCAAAACATTCCTTCTGAATTGTGGCATATTTCCTCTCGCTATCCTTCAGTTGTAGGCTTGCATAGGCAATAAATACTTCTTTCCCATCTTTTTCCTGAGCAAGAACGACACCTAAACCTGTGGTGCTCGCGTCTGTTCGCAAAGTAAGTGGACTTTTAAAGTCCAGACAGCTCAATATTGGAGGGATGATGAAACGAGCTTTAAGGGAGCTGAACGCGTTGTGTGCAATTTCTTACCATTCAAACTTTGGATTACCTTTCGTTTTCATTAGTCCCGTGAAAGGATTAAACAATATCAGCGAAATCCTTGATAAATCGTCGATAATACTATCATCTAAGTAAACAAGGCAATGACTCCAGTGAAGGCTTGTCAAAATGAGATCCATTAGGCATTAGAAGGTAGCTGGTGCAATGGTTTATCCAAAAGGGAGAAAATTAAATTCCCAATGACCTTTACTTGTTGTAAATGCTGTTAATTCCTTGGAATTTTCCTCAAGCACCACTTGCCAGTACCCACTCAGTAAATCCAATGTTGTAAAACATTTTACTCCCCATAACATACTCAAAGCATCATCAATGCGAGGTAAAGGATGAGTCCTTTTTGGTCACAGAGTTAACTTTTTGATAATCAATACAAATCGGAGCCGACCCGTCTGATTTTGTAACCAAGACGATAGGCGAAGGCCATGGGCTTACAGAAGGACGTATTATTTCTTTGACTAAAATTTTCTCAACTTCCTGGTCCATGATTTCTCTTTTGGCAATGGGGACTCTATAAGGCTGTTGTTTTATCGGTTTGGTATCCCCCATATCAATTTTATGTTCAATTATTTCTACTCTACCCAATTCTGGCGTCTGAGAAATTTTCATTTCATTTAAGAGCTTGAGTAACCGCTCCCTTTGTCTTAGGTCCAGGTGGTCTATCTTGAGATCTTTTTCTGAAAGAAAGCCTTCCTCATCCTGAGGAAAGCCCTTGCTATCATTTTTCAGATTTCTATCTTCAACAAACAATATTGCATCTGCAATGGGCCTATTCTTAGGCAAAATTAAGTTTTTGTCCATAAGCTTCGATATTTGAACTGTTATTAATTTAGCTTTCGGCCTAGCTTATGTTAGAATTCTAGTGACAAAATACGAATTGTCCTTCGCAAATCCACCTTCAATCAACATGTCCGAAGAAATCATGCTGTCAGTAGATAGTTGAGTCTGAATAGCAACTGTAGATCTTGCAGCTATGTTAAAATCAGTTACTGTGGCAACAAGCTTTCGCTCTTTCTGGGCAACAAAATCAATTTCAACATTAGAAAGCTTAAGCAAAAGCTGGAAAAGTCGAAAATCGCCTTGTTTTTGAGCAGAAAGTCTTTCCAAGAAGAAGTTTATACGAAAAATTTGTCACTACCGCGACAGTGTGTTTAAAAGTACGATTTCCCGTATTGAGCTCAATATCCGCTTTCCCCAATGTGCTTATAGAAATTCCATTCGCCGTATACAAATCAATGTCACTGTGAGTCAAAATGGATTTTTCTTTGACATGGTTAAAAATTATATCAGATATTAAAGAAATTTCCGCACCAGTGTCAATTAAGATATTTTTAAGGACCCCATTAACTTCACCTTGAATACAACCCTGCTCTTTCATTGCTTTCCTATCAAAATCAAAGTTCAAAACTTTCTTCTTGTTTTGATAAAAATCAGATTTATCGGTGGGGGCCCTTTTATCTTGGCTGCCTAGTCAGTCCCTCTTTTAGGGCTCTGTCTCTTTCTTGATTCTGTCCTAGCTTAGCTGGATAGTTACATTTGTTTTGAAAATGGCCCCTTTCTGCCACAATTCCAACAAATGATGTCATTACGAGACTTGCTCCTCCTCCCCTCTGGAGCCTAGGGCACTGCTTTCCTCAGAAAACTTCCGGAGGGTTTCTTGGTGTAAATAGACCAATTCTTGCTGCTTAGCAATTCTTTCACGTCGCTATTCGCCTCTTGTGTAGCAGGCTTATTAAGACGTGCCTCCTTTGGCCCTTCCGAATCAATGGCTCTAACTTCATACTTCCCTTTTTTCCTAATCAAATATAATTTTCTGGTGAGGGCTTTTTCATAAGCAATATCCAGATCGTCAGGCCCTTCCCTCTAGAAAATTTTCTTAACTGTTGGCTTTAATCCTTTGATAAAGTGTTCAAAGGATTTTTCCCCTTGAAACTCAATAGTTCTTGAGCCGCACGCTCTTTGCACTTAACTGCAAATATTTTCATAGTGCTCAGCTACCGATTGATTGGGTTTTTGGGATCGTTCGCCTAGTAAATTCTTAGCCTGCAGACGTTGCGACGGGGTGTTGGAGTGCTGTTCAAATTCCAACTTTTCTCATAAGCATTCCCCTTAACTTCAGTTGGTAAAGTTCGAAAATATTGTAATGCACGTCCAAAAAGATATAAAGGGGACATTACCATTTCGACATCAATGCTCCAGCCATTAGCAATAACGGCTCTGTTCCAGAGTTCCAGCAATTCCATAATAATTTCTTTGTCTTCTTCAGAAAATTTCGGGATATCAACAATGGATTTGGATGGCACATTCCTTCGTACTATTCCACCATATTCCGCAAGAAAGGGCCTAAGAGTTGGCATCTCGCGTTGCATCAGCCCCTTCCATCTCAAGAACATAACGTTCTGCCATTTTATTGCTTGAGGCTCGCACTGGCCACCAGAAAATGTCACAAACTAGATTTGCTTACTAGATAGTTTAACAAGAAAAAACGCTGGGCAGACACACAAAAAAATGCTTCTATCTCAACGATCCCAGCACACACACGTCTAGAGAACACCCACTCATCTCCCAGCACGCCTGCTATTTCTTGGCCTCTGTGCTGGGAGAACGAAAGTGTAGATAAAAATTATAAGAGCAAAAAATCTACTATATGCTCAAATAACCATCCCAGATCGAAAGCACAATTTTAAATAGAAGCTCCGGGTAGTTATTTCGGCGTTTATGGTAATATTAGCTCTTGCTTTACCCTGGTTGGAAGATGTGACAGGGGAATCAACTGTTACCTAGTAACCGTTCAATCTTGACTTTCATTGATTTAATTTTCATGTCTTATTTTCATATCAGTTAGGGAGGGTGGCTCTTTGCAAGTGCTGGTTTCCAAGGGGCTCTCAATTTACTTTACAATGTAAATTATTATACTCTGCAGTCTAGTACTTATAAAAAATGCTAAAGCATATCATGATTAGCATATCATGATTAGCATATCATGATTAGCATATCATGATTAGCATATCATGATTAGCATATCATGATTGAAATACAGCAAAATACGAAAGTAATGAAAATGTCACTGGAAAAAAGAAGACGAAAAGAAAATGAAAAGAAGACCTCATTCCTGTTTTGCTTTAAAAGCCATTAGGAAGATGCCTGCTTAATTTCAAGTGGAAGGCAGTATCATGATTTCACACCTCTGTAGAAAAAGCATTCTACCCATTGGTTGCAGTTTTCCTTTGCAGTTGTAGGTCTGTACTGGTATTTCTAAGAGCCAACAAAGGACTTTAAGAGTTTCTTATAAATAACTTTGACAAATAGTTCGGTGCATAAACATTACGGGCCTTGAAGACCATAGTTTTAATTTCAATTTCAGTCAAATCCCATAGTTTTTTCAGCCTAAGAGCATTTAGAAGTGATCTAGCAGCAGCATCATGGAGGCTGCTTTTGAGTATCCTTGCCGTTTGATTTTGAAGCTTTTGCAACTGCTTCCTTCCTTTATCCTTTTGCAAAATCTAAACAATGCCATTATACTGTGTTTTCAGGTGTACAGTATACAGTATACAGTGACATCGCAATGAAAATTGATCTTGTGAAGAGAAGTTAGTTAATAGGTTGATAAGATATTTGAATGCTTAAACGAAAAGTTGAAAACTCAGTTGCGATAGAAGGCTGAAATTTAGAGCTTAGAGTAGTCGACTCGCCACGATGATAGCGTATCGCAAACCACAATATCATGAAGGCATACATACCTTGTGGGAAGGGGTTAGCAACAATGCGGAGTAAAGTGGACAGGGGGAGGGATGGAGTTTACCTGTAAGTAGGTGTTCCTTTTCAGTGTGGTCTCTGTAAGAGGGAAGAGGGCATTTATAAGTCATTTTGTGATTGTCTTCCTGTGTTAAAGAGCAAACAAGAATTGAAGTCATTATCAGACCCGTAGAGAGTTGAACTGGATTGGGGCGCACAGAAGTAGAAATCGACTTAAGGCCATGGGAGCGTTTTTATGTTACACATTTCCTTCAATAAGTAAAAAAGCATTAGACAAAATTGCCCTTTCTGATAGGCATACTGTTGAAAAATAGGTGTCTAGAATTGAAGTACAAGTATTTTACTCTCTAGGCTGCAAACAGAATTCCTACACAGCTTGTGTCAAGACTGAAAAAGGCTTAAAGTCTGTCACACAGCAATATTAGTGTATCTGTACGTCACATTTATGTGTAGTGATATTTCTAGAGTCTAGATTTGGTAGAAGTCAATTGACAAATGGGTAAAATGTATACTGTAGGGCACTTCTTTACACAACTTAGGTGAATCATTAGGGGTAATGCCCCCCTGCCCCCAATGTCTATGGACCTGAGTATGCATGTGTTTTTCAAGAGCTTTTAATTCTCCGCAGTTTTTGCAACTCTTTATTTTGCTTCCAACTAAGTTTCCACACGGACGAGGGGAAGGGGCTGTTAACCCAAAAGAGGACACGCGTGGATAGGGGAGGGGAGGGAGTTTGTCAACTGGCAAAACTGTGCGGAAATCCTTTTTAGATGAACCCCATACAAACCCGCCAATTAACTTAAGTGGATAATTCAAGCTTTAACTTTTCTATCTACAATAAAGCATTAAATTTGATTTTTAGCCTTCAGAAGTACAAACTTACATAGGAACTTGTCCAGCTGATTATAGCACTAAAACCTATACCTCAACTGGTCAAAAATTCCTGACAGTCGCATATTCCATTGGAGCTTTAACAGGATGCGGTCAAGCAAGATCAACAAGAATTGGTTTTAGTCAAAAGGTAACCATGTTTCTTTTGTATACATGTATACACATACGATTTTCGAAAAGTTGTGAAGGGTGGTGAAATAGGAGATAGACAAGCCAAAACTTTCGAGATCAAAACTGTCAAAGTTTTAAAAAATTTCAAAAATTTCGAATCTTGAGCTTTCAGTAGAAATGAGGGTGTTGAAATATATCAAAGGAAGTCAATTAACTTAATTTTCCTTATGACAGATGAATAATAATTGCATTTAAGAAACAAAGGCCCACTTTCAAGTAGGTAAGCATTTGTTTCTGGTCAAAATGTGATAATTTCTGAAAGGAGCACGATCGTGAACAATTTTACAGAAGATTTTTAGAGAAAAATCTAGTGCTAATTCATATTTAAAAAAGAATTCGAAGAAATTTTGACAGATTTTACACCGTGAGTTCTTAATGAGTGGCAATGAAATAGTAGATCCTGGTCATCTAATTAGTTAAAAACCAAGAAGACTCCCAATTTTGGAGCTCACCAACAGCTAATTAAAACTTATCTGCTATAATGAATTTTTCAATAATCTGTAGGTAGTTTTATGCAAGAATAGGCATTGAAATAAGTATTGTAAAGCAAAGGAAAAAATTGATTCTCTTGTACTGTAGTGATATTTGTATGGATTCAATGAGATAAGAATCTCTTTTGCTATACATTAAGCGATGGCAAGCAGCAATACAATCTCTCCAAACTCTTAACAGTAGTCTGCAGTGATGGTGTTAGACATCTAACACTGCAGTCCATCTATTTTCCTAAGTGAGAGCAACTTTCCCAAGTTCACCATTTGCAATATTGGCAAAATAAGATTCCTCATAAAGAGGTAGTAGAGCTTTAGTTGTTTTAACAAATTTTAGGCAATTAACTGGTCAACTTCATTTAAAATATAACAAATTGTGGTTACTACAAGTATATCGAGACAAATAAAACTGTAACGTATTCTTGTAACATTTCGGTCCTTATGTTGGCTTGTTATTTATCAAATCCATTATGCCTAGGTCATATACAACACAAACTCCAGATGTTTTAAACATATGTTGAATTCACGCTGTTGTAAAATGTAATACGTTTTTGTTTGATTCAGAATTAGATTCTTGCTATCTTAACATTCAGTATTAACTGGCAAGTTTCTTTAATTATACTACGTTTAAATGTTATTGTAAGTACAGAATACAGAAACATGGATGACAATAAAAGGACATGATAGAAGCACCACCTACGATTGACGGCATTCCTAGTTCACTGGGGTCAATGGAACAACATTAATATATGAAATGTACGGTATCAAAATAGTGTGATGAGATGGGCTAAAATAGAGGACATATCTAAATTTTGCAATTCAAATTAGCTAGAAACACTGGCTCTTTTTGAAAGGGCAAAAAATTGTTGACCAGAGTTGCTAGCATAGCTGAGAATTGTTTTGCTATTAAACTATTCACTTTTTTGCAGCTTCATATTAGATTATTAAATGCAAAAGTTTGCTATTTGACTAAATATTAAAAGCGTTATGAGAGGGCAAGTCTTTATCGAACATTGTAGGGAACTAGGTGGTCTTAAATTAATTTTACTCTTGTTGCATGGATTTCAAAAATGAATAGCCATTAATGGATTTAGATGCTAGACTCATCTATTTGTTCTTTCCTCTTAGCTCCAATGCGAAGAAGTGGGACGTCTTATAGGACTGACACCGCCTCAGCCTTTGGCAGATTTCGTCAATTACCTTAACATAGTAAGTACCGTTGTCTATCTATTTACATTATTTTCGTTTTCGTTATACGTCAGTCCATCTACATATACTTAGATCAGACAGTGGCCTCTCCGTAAAAATTTTAGCAGGCGCCTTTTCCAATCGCGTTCCTGGTGGCGAAGTTTTCCATAGAGGAGTGCGATTTAGGCCCATCGTTTTTTTGCTTCTATTACTTGGTATAGACATTCGGTAACAAAGCAATATGCGAACTTCTTCATTAAATGCAATTTTGAAGTAAATATTGCTTAATTTGCCGCTTAAATGTGGAAAATTTTTTCGAAAAAAAATCAGGGGGTTCTCGTTTCAAAACTCAAGCTCGAGAACAGTGTTTGGATTATTTACCCTTCAATACCACAAAACTCATTACAAAATGATCTAGTTTCACAACAACATGAGCACACATGGTCAATAAGCACATAAAGCCTGGTTCACGTATAGCCGTATCCTGCCGGCGACTGCCGCCGGCACTGCTACTACGGTATGCCGCAGGCAGTTTATTCCTTATGTAAATACTTTGCTTCCGGCCGCCGGCGGCAGTACTGTGAAGAAAGTTGAGCTTTGCTATTACGGCACCGGCTATTACAATACCGCCGGCTGGGCAAAAATGTAATGTGAACATCGTGCCTACGGTTGCCTGCGGTTGCCTATAATAATAATAATAATAATAATAATAATAATAAGTAGAATGACTACCCAATAGAGCCTAAGAGCCTGGATTGGATCCGGCGCTAATGGTGAAGAAGAAAGTAAAGCAAAGATATTCCAGAGATAATAATAATGATCTCTTTATTTAACGTTGGCGCTAAACATAGCTACGTTACAATAAAATATAATGAAGCTAATCTAAGCCAACTCCTAAAACCAACTTCTAAGACTACTAAACCGGATCACAACAAATTTGATAAAACAACTAGCAGAACTAAAGAAAACACGTAAGTTATCAAAAACCCAGCGATGGTATATAGGGTCTACACCAGTGGTTCCCAACCTTTTTTATATCGCGGCACACATTGAGTTCTTAAAATTTTCGCGGCACACCTATCACAAAACATGAACATTTTCTACTCATAAAGACATTTGCTATAAAATAATAAAAAAACAAAGAAGATCAGATAAAAGGAATTTTATTCATGTAAATACAACATACTGTATCTAGTAACAGGTATAGAATAAGAATGGTGAAGGTCAATGGGACTGTTGTGCCTGGTGCTTCTTTACTACTGTTGCAATTTGTGGACGAATATGAGAGAGACATACTCTTAACTGTTCTTCTGTGTTTTTAGGTCTTTCACGTTTTTTGTTCTTAACATTGCTTAGGCAAGAAAATCCTAACTCACATAGAGAGGAAGTTGAAAATTGTAATAAGACTTTGATGGCTTTTTTTGCTTAAAGTTGGATACTCTTCCATAACAGAAATCCAAAAGGGGTCTAATGGCAGTTGTGCGTACTTCAGTTTGAGTCCACGATCACTGGAAAGACTTCCTAATTCCTCCTCTTCACATAAGCGAAAATTGGAGAGATTGGTGACCGATAAATCTAAGAAAGGATTGTGAATCCAATCAAATTCTTCAATGCTGATTGAGGGAAAATATTCTTGAATTATATTTTCTAAACATGTCAAATGTGCACTAATAATAAGAATCATCTCGGTTAAGCAGGTTTTGCGAACTGATGGAAACATATCCAAATTGTCTACCTTCAATCTATTTTTCCATATTGCAACTTTTTTCTTAAAAGCAACTAATTTATCTGTCGCTGTAAGAATGTTTTCATTTCTGCCTTGTACATTGCTGGTCAGAACATTGAGATGTCCAAATATCTCACTTAAGTACTCCATTTTGGACATTCTGCAATTCATTTTTAAGGCATTTACAAAATCCATCAAGCTTTTCATTTTCAAAAAAAAAATTAAAAGTTCTTTCTGAAGCTCAATTACGCGAGATAGAACCTTCCTTTCGATTGCCATCTAATTTCTGTGTGGAATAGTAAACGAACATAAGGAGAATCCATATCCTTACACAGCAACTCAAAAAATCTCGACTTCATCGGCCGAGTTTTTACGAAATTTGCCATTTCAATCACTTGACTCAACACCTCATTTAGTTCATTTTGTGTTATCTTTGAAAATAACACTTCTCTGTGTAAAAAACAATGAGTTCGCACGATATTATGATTTTGTTTTTCCACTAGAGATTCAAAGCCTTTCACGGAACCAACCATTGATGGTGCCCCATCGGTACGAACATAAATCCCAGGACAAGCCATATTTTTCGAAGCATTCGAAGTTGATAAAAACTACTATAAAAAGTGAAATGTTGATGCCTGACTGTTTTTTACAAGTTTAAATTGTGTATTTATTTTCTCTTAACAATAGTTTGACAAATGATAATGTGCCATTTTGACATTTCAATTGAGGTGACTGTATTTCAGCGATGGATCCACGAAACTCTCTGCTGCTCTAGATGAGGGTCGGCCAAACACATTGCCCAGCGTCTGCGGCATGCCGTATCGAAATAAACTATGGCTAAACAGTTGCAGCAGGCCGTACAGAATATAATTTAGGGAAAATTTTCTCTTACATCTTCATGAAACGAACGCGTGTGCAATGAGTAATGTGTCTACGTCACTTGCTGCACAGCATCTTTATGGCCAGTGTAAACGCCCCTTTAGTCATCAACGAAAAGGGGAAGATGACACCGAGAGCGGATTATGTCATACACTGGCACATGTGTGAGTAATGAGCGAAAGCAGAAAGCAACGCTACTCTCATCTTCTTTCCAAGTTGTAAATTAAAATGCGCGTCTGTAAGTCGATATGCTAGCTTTCAACTGTCTATTGGAAATTGGAATCACTTGAATTAAATTCAAAAATGAAATCTCTTCGCGGCACACCAATAATCATTCCGCGGCACACTAATGTGCCGCAGCGCGGCGGTTGAGAACCACTGGTCTACACAGACGGTAATGACAATCAGAGGGATTCCAATTTCTGAATTTTCTTTTGAATTCTTTCAGGGAAGTGGAGCTTTTTAGATGAGAAGGGAGTGTTTACCACAATTGTAGTCCTCTGACACGTATAGTTTCTATCCCATATGAAACCGTTTTTACTTTGGGCTGTAGGAATCCATTATTATATCTAAGATTATAGGAGTTGTTACGCAATGGGAAAACTTCCCTCATGAAATCGGGGTTTTGATAATTATTAGTTTAAAACATTTCAGTTAACATCACGTTCAAATTTTTGACAAGGATAGTTGCAGATGAATCTTTTTTTAACAGTGATTCGAAGCTTGAGTTTTGGTCTCTGTAGGTAATTCTGAGTGCACGCTCATGAAGCTTATTAATATTATTAGTAAGTTTCCTGCTATGAAACATCCATACTAATGGGAATATTGGAACTGGCTATGTATAAAAGCTCTCATTAAAATCCTTAGTTTTTCTTGGTGTAGTAAATGACTGATAAGAGAAAGTGCGTATAGTTTATTGCTAACCTTTTTACATAAGTTACGTATATGATCCTCAAATGAAAGTTTGTTGTCGATTTTAACACCAAGTAGTTTTTCCTGGTTACTTTCATGTATAGTTGAACTACCAATTTTGATTGAAATTGCATCTGCATGAATGGTGCCTAAAGTTATTAGATGGCATTTGTCTTCAATGAGCTTCATATAGTTGTCATAGAACAATTTGCTAGACACAGCTGTGCCAATTTCCAATCTGGAGATCACCCTATTTATATCCCTGTCAGAGGCAAATATTGTGGTGTCATCCGCGTAGTTGTAGATGTCAACCTTCGCAATTTGAAGAAAGAGGTCATTTATAAACATATTGAAGAACATCGGTCCAAGCACAGAGCCCTGTGGGACACCCAAAGCTATTTCTTTCCAAGAGCTGAAGGAACCATTGATATTTACTCTTTGTTGTCTGCCATGTAAATAGTTGTGAATAAATGTTAATGCACAAGGACTAAGACCGTATGCTTCCAATTTGGCTATTAATAGATCATGCCTCAAACAATCAAACGCCTTGGATAAATCTAGAACAATTTCTCCAATTTTCCCTCCAATATCGAGAAGGATTCAGAACGGTGACAGGTGTCTTTAATTTTATAATTCTAGGGTGATTAGAGAACTTATTGATTGCTGCAAAGACAGGGTTAGATAAACCCTCGGTCGAAGCTGGTTTTTAGGAGTTTCTCTTATGCTGAATGATTCTGCTATCATAACGAAAACCTTATTGAATGTTTCAGCAATATCAGTATCATTAAATATTATGTCATCATTGTCAACCAGCACAATCTTTTTGCTTTGACGAGGTTTATCTGAGAATGCTGGGTTTACTGTTTTCCAGAATTTCTTATTATCAGTGACATGATTAATAGTCAGATTGTTATAGTAATCCTTTTTAGCAGATTTTAACAACTTTACGCAGAGATTCCTCTTCTTAAGGTAGCTATTTATTTTTTCAGATGTTCTAGATTTATTGCAACGATTTCGTAGTTGTGAGCATAACATTATTGCCTTACGTAGACTCTTAGTCATGAATGGTGCATGATTTGCTCTTAAAAAGTTCTTCTTTTTGGGAGCATGTTTGTCTATCACTTCATTGACAGCTTCTTCAAATTGACGGTAGCTTAGGATATCAGTTTTATTAGCCTGTAGTTTATTAATCTCTAGACGTAAATCTTTACTAAATTCTTCTAATTTGAAGTCTTTGTAGTTCCTATAGTTTATTATGGAGAGACCCTCTTTTTGGTATTTGGATTTTACAACAGAAACTACCATAGTATGGAAATCTGAAGGCCCAGTTTCTACTGTTGTCGCTGTTTGAATGCTTTTTTCCTGTTTGTTAAAATCAGATCGATGCAATCGGGGTTATTAGATTTAAAGCAGGTTGGACTCTTAACTAAATTTGTTAAGTTGTAAGTATCCATAAGATTGCTAACTTTGTCTTCCGATTCTTCAGCATTAAAATCGCCAAACATCATAAATTTATCATATTTGGGGCTATAGAGGTCAATACACTTACCCAGGTTATCCAGGAAGGTCTGAAGGGGCTGTACTGGAGGGCGATAAACACCAAATAATACCCATTTTTTATTTACGGTAACTTCTACTGTGAGACATTCAAAGTCATCTGTATATTTGAAGGACGTACGGTGATGTGCAGCGATGCCACTTCGAATGTATATTAATAATCCACCGCCATTTCGATTTCTATCTAATCTAATGGGAGGGGAATACCCTTCCAAGGAAAATTGTTGGTTTGGAAACGAAGCGTCAAATTTTGTTTCTGCAGCCATCAAAATATCTATGTTTTGCGAGTTTATCTCGCTGAGGGGTTCGAGTTTATTTCTAATTGAGTTTATATTTAAATATCCTATGATTAGTCTATTCAGGTTTCTAGTGCGCAACATTTTCAAAGCTGATTTAGCAGGCCCGTCAGAACGAAATTGATATTGGGGGGGGGCTGCGAGCGAAGCGAAGTAAAATGGGGGTCCGGGGGCTTTCCTCCGGGAAAATTTTTCAAGACCACGCCCTTTTTATCGCTGGAAACGCCATTTCTGTACAAATTACACAATTCAAATGATGTTGAAATGACGTTATTTTAGATGTTTAATTGACAACGAACACTATTTACAAAATTTTTAAATCTTGAAACTTGAATTTTATGATTGGCTGAAATCCATATATCTGTCATGTCATCCACTAACATTACCTTTCTTAAACTTCAAATGGGCTTAAAAAGATTAGCTATATACTTTAAATCATCCACAGCAAACCTTTTCTGTTGTCTTCGTACAATTCACCCTGAGACACTTCGATTCATATACGTACGGGAACATTCAATAATTACGTAACCACGATGTGGTAGGTAGGTGTAAGCTTTTTGGTTACGACTGATTACGATCAATATGTATGGTAGGTAGGTTCTTAAAATTTGGGTGACGTAATTTTTAAACGTTCCCTACAAGTTTTTATTGACTCAAAATACACGCATTTTTTATAAGAACTGGTTTATACTAAACGAGTACTAGACTGGTAGAAAAATTAAGAAACTTTAGTACTATGCTAAAGAAAAATGAAGAAACTAAAATCTCTACAAAAACTCCGATGACTATATAAGGCTTAACGATATTAATGGTATAGACATGCTTTTACTATAAATAGCACTTGGAAATTGTGTTTTTTATCTGCTTGGGCTTTTTGCAATGTTAGTATTTATCTCCATTCAGAAATGCTCAATATCCAAACAATGAGGCAATTTAGCTTCCGAAAATAAGAAACCAGTTAAGAAACTTTTAGTACTAAAATGGCGAAATTTTTGTGCCATATTAAGAAAATTTTAGTACTAGGTGCTGATCCAAGTTTCTTATAAAAAATGCGTATATACATCTATGAACGAGTAATAAATGATTTATTGGGATAACTGGTTGATCTAATGTCTTTATCAGCTTAAAGCTTACCCGTTAAAGCATTTTTTCGAGAATTATCGGGAACAAACACTAGCAAATTATTGGGGGGCTGAAGCCCCCCAGCCCCCCCGGTTCCGACGGGCCTGTTTAGCATCCATATTACTACCAATATCGGTATCACTGGTGTTGACGATTGGGCTGTTGTTGTCACTACCCACATCAATATATCCCTCTAGTCAATATCCCAAGTGATACAAAAAGTTGTTAGCTAGAATTCGTGTTCCTTCACGATTGAGATGAAGTTTACTCCTATTTAGATGAATGTTCGGATTTACATTATCTTTGTTAATGAATATAAGATTGGTTTTGTCACACAAGTTAGCTAAGACAGAGTGCTCATTCTAATCGTCACCTCTTTGTACAATGCTTGAGACGTAAATGGTATTATCATCGCTTCTTATACCAGTGGCGAGGTCTATGATCTCTCTGGCGATTTCCTTGGGAGAATTTTTGCTGCGAATGTCGTTCGTTCCGCAGTGAAGGATGCAGGTTTTCGGGTTTCGTTTGGTTGTAGGAACTGTGTGGCTATTCATATAGTCAGTTGTTGCACCAGAAAAGCTTTTAGCAATGATTTTTTCTCGCCGACCAGTAGCTTCACTCAACTTGTAGCCTTCAATGTACTTCAGGATGGAATCCCCAATTATCTCTATTGTCTTGTTTTTGTTGCCTTTGCTAGTTGTAGCAGTAAGGGAGGAGATAGGGAAATCTTTTCTTTTATCATTAATTTCTATTTCAATGCAAACACAATTAAACGAACAACTTAAAAGCGAGTTGTCATAATTGTTTCTTATGAGAAATTGTTTTTAGAATATGGCTGTATGATTATACTCACCAATATATAGCCTCAAGCACTTAATAGAAGAATCGACGAGTTTCTTAATTTGGCAACTTTTCAAGAATGAGGAAGATAATGAAATGCGCACCTCATTGAGGCACGTGCCAAGGTGCGGGCACGGAATTAGGTGCCTTAAAGGAAGAGGCCTGATCACATATGAAAATGAGAGTTTTTCTCGACTTTACCTCTGTTTCCCAAAGCTCCTTGGGGCTTGGAGGATGCCTCTGGAGGACTTTGGTTCTGGCACTAACAGTTAGGACCTGATGCCCTTCCTGAGGTCACCAGCAGCCTGCGATGGGCCTTGAACCCAGGACCACTTTCGTATGAGTCCAGCGCATTACCGCTAGGGCACAGCTGCTCTACACATGCCAATGAAATTTAAATGAGGAAAGATCATGAAGGAGAGTATCCAGCCAAAACGGTGTGACAGATCTGGCTGAAACTTCTTATAGGGGCTTGGATAGTGGTATTCTTCGCAGAGAAAATCCAGTTTTTATAGTCTTGGCCAAATATTTGAGTGACAGATAAATTTTTCGAGGTCACTGACACTGCGTACAGTCACTACCTTCGCAATGTCAATTTCGTTTAGCTGTGGAAGAACGACAGGAGTCGTGTTTTCATCAAGGGGTATTTTGCCAGTGTTCTATGATCTAAGTTGTCATTCACTTCTTAGCTATGGATATGATATTGCTTTGTCAGATTAAACCTGCGATAATATGTGCTATCGCGAATATTTAATGGTTTGGGGTTTCCCCCTTAGGCCCACTAATGATTCTAGACAACTGCTTGAAAGGAAATTGTGGATTTACAATTTTTAACTGCCTTTACACTGTAAATCAATAACCACAGAATGCTGATATCCGTGAGTACTGTGGCAGTTAAATTACTGCCATTTGTTCTACTTAGCGAAAAAGAATAGAAGGAATTTCCTGTTTTCGTACGGAATTTGTGAATAGTTTTACTAAGGTAGCAAAGTTGATATCATCAATGCATCTTTTTCCCATGCAATATGTTCAGTCAGGTTACTAAAGTTCATTTTTGAACTCAAATGAAGTAGCTTTTGCCCAATATGTAACTTTCTCTGTCCCTCAGTAACAATGCAAACAGCTGGGATACCCCTCTTAATAAGAACACCCTGCGATATGGTAGGTACACATTTTTTCATGTGAATTTTTCTTTAAAAGTATCAGGGCCGATGTTGCTGACATTTAGTAATATTACAGGAATAGTTCAAGTTTCAATATACTAGTTCTCTATTAGTTTATTACTATCAACTTTATAGCTTGATATCTTTTGGTAGTTAAGTACCTTCAGGATGTCTTCTATCTATGGGCTGTATCTCCATCACTTGAGTGCATTTTAGTGCAACTTTGAAATAAAGACCACATTATCGAACTTTAAGCAAATGCCATTTTATCATCAAAAGGATCATGATGTTACATACCCTTAATATCAGTAACTGTTAAATTCTTATTGGGAAACAAGTTCCAGTTAGCACATCTTTACTACTAGTAACATCACTTTCAAGGGGGTATCACAAATTTGAGTTCGAAGGTATATGAATATACTCAAAAACGTAGATAATACATAAATATTAAACCAGCAAATATGGACCGAGCTATGAGATTAAGGGTAACTTATGGGTGACTGATTTTTTTAACGAGGACATAGCTTGGAATAATGTTTTACATTTAGAAACGGAGGAGATATTACAGGAATTTCTCTAATTTTGTTGTTTTTGAGTTAAATGATTATTTTAAACAAATACTATCAGCTAAACAGGGCACTTCTTATCCTTTTGAGGACAAGAGCGGGGTCTAAACCCCCAGGAAATACCGGAGCTGAGCGCATGGAAGCGTAAGGGAGCTCATGAATCATACCTCACATGCCTAAAACCATTGCTCCTTTCCTTTTCACTGATAGGGAATTACAATGCAGCAACATCAGATAATTTTATACTGCTATTTCCCCATGTCTTGCCCTTATCTTTCTAGAAGATTTCTATGAAGAACTTACCAGGATTAGATTACAATGTAAAAATCATGATGTAAATATAGTATTGGGAGACATGAATGCAAAGGTAGGAAACGGAAGACATGAAGATATTGTGGGGCAATATGGACTAGGAGAGAAAGTACCAGAGGACAAAAAATTGATAGATTGGTGCACACAACATCAGCAAATACATGGTTTCGGCATCATCCAAGAAGATTGTGGACATGGAGAAGCCCAGGCGACAGGAACAGAAATCAAATTGACTATATCACCATTAATAGAAGATTCAGGAATGCCATACATCAAGCAAAACATACCCGGGTGTAGATTGTAATAGTGATCACAACCTATTGGTAGCAACTGTGGAAATCAAGATGAAAAAGGTTATAGCAACAAAAATTACTGCAAGGAGATAAATAGACATGTTAAATAAAAATAGAGAAGTAAACAACACTTTTGTTCTAGAAACAACAAACAAGTATGAGATACTAAGTATGGAAGATGAGTGGACCAACCTACAGAAAGCGATAGAGAAAAGTACTGAGAAAATACCGACTATAAAGAAAAAGAAAAAACAACCATGGATTACAGAAGATATGTTTGAAATAATGGATAAAAGAAGAAAAGTAAAGTCTAAAGATGAAGAGAAATATAGAGAATACAACAGACAAATACACCAAGACTGCAGAAGAGCGAAGGAGAAATGGATGAATGATAGATGCATTGAGATTGGCTAGTTAATCAAGGACAGATGTATGACAAAATAAACCAAATATTATACAAGAAGAAGGATAGAACTAAAAATAACTCAATAATGGATAAAGAAGGTAATTTACTAATGGAAATGGAGGATATACTGAAAAGATGGAAGGAATACATCAAAGAATTATATGAAGATGAAGAAGAAGTAATGAATCTAGAATTAGATGAACAAGGGCCAGAAATCATGAAAGAAGAAATAAGAGCAGCCAGGAATAAGATGAAGAAAGGAAAAGCATTGGAAAGGATGGGATAGCAGTGGAAATGCTGGAATCTCTAGGAGAAAAGGGACTAGAAATTATAAAAGATATAGCAAACAAGATCTATAACACAGGAATTTTACCAGAGCAAATGATGGAAACAGTAATGATAACAATACCAAAAGTAGCAGGAACACGTAAATGTGAACCGCATAGAACGATTAGCATTATCAATCATATGGCAAAGATAATCCTAAGAGTTATCATAGAAAAAATGAGGAGTAAGATAAGACCTGAAATATCGGAAGAACAGTTTGGCTTTGTAAATGACTCAGGTACTATCAACGCAATTTTTGCACTGAATAGGCTAATTGAAAACGCTCTCGAAATAGGAAAGATATATATATATATATATATATATATATATATATATTTATATATATATATATATATATATATATATAT
>OLMO02000325.1:3623882-3715836 GCA_900291935.2 Cassiopea xamachana
TATATATATATATATATATATATATATATATATATATATATATATATATATATATATATATATATATATGCTTTATTGACTCTGAGAATGCTTTTGATAAAGTAAGACATGTGGAACTGATGAGAATCGTTAAGAACATAGGAATAAATTGGAAAGATCTTAGACTGATTGAAACATTATATATAAAACAAAGAGTGGCAGTAAGAATTGAGGATAAGTATAGAATGGACAAAAATAAAGAGAGGAGTCAGGCAAGGTTGCTGTAAGTCACCGGACTTTTTTAATCTATATGCAGAATTATAATAAGGGACATACAGGAAGAGGATGGAATAAAATAAGCGGGGAAAAATATTAAAAATATAAGATATGCAGACGATACTGTCGTTATAGCAGACTATAAAGAAATAAGAAGAAGAATAGCAATTGCCAACCAAAGCTTGGAGAAAATAAAGAAATTGATTACCAACTCAAAAATATCGATAGATATAGGAAAAAGAGTCGTGAAATGCTATGTATGGTCATCCCTTTTATATGGATGTGAATCGTGGAATAAATAAGGAATCCAGAAGAAAACTAGAGGCAATGGAAATGAGAATATGGAGAAGAATGCTAAAAGTCTCGTGGACTCAGAGAGTAACAAACGAAAAGATAATGAGATGAGTGAAAACTAAAAGAGAACTAATGACTAGTATTTGTAAAAGGCAACTAAAGTTTGTAGGACATATCGAAAGAAAGGGAGGTTTTGAATCAATATGTATGACTGGAAACATGGAGGGAAGAAGAGAAAGAGGAAGACCAAGGAAGAAATATCTGAATGCGATGAAAGAAATAGTGGAAGGAAGATGGACAGATGCGCAAATAAGAAGAAGGATGAAGAACAGAGAAGAGTGACATTCCATGGTTGCCCACGTCCGGATGGATACGGCACTACGATAGATAGATTTCCCCATGTCATTATCTAGCAGTACTTTGCTTTGTTCCTCTTTTAACTCGCTTAATTTTCCTATCAACGTTTGCTCAATTGATTTCCTATAAATCTCTTGTAGCTCTTCGCATGCAGCCATCACAAAATCTCAATGACCATTAACAATCATTACGCAAGTTTTAACGTTTGCGTCATAATCCTCGCTTATATCTGTTTATCTAGAAGTTAACACCTCTTGAGTTCTACTGATGCTCTCGTTAAAGTTTGCATCAGTCAACTTTTGATGTGACTAGCCAATTGAGTCATTTTGAATTTGACTGGTGCTTCCGCCAGAATTTGCATCAGTTGTTAAGTGGTGTGATTGGCCAATTTTGAAATTTTCATCGGAAGTTGATGTGATGTAATGCAAATATTGGATTAGTTTCAAATTTCACTGATGCTGTTCCAATGACGTGTGCTGCGCACATTTATGAATGTTGACTGCCCTCCAAAGAGGCTTTAAGCGCTATTGAACCTTTTTACACCGCTGAATACTGAGAAAGTGGTTGTGTGAATCTGACTGATGCTGCAAACTGCGAATCCGGACTGCAAATGCCACCTTACAGGCATTGTTCCAAGGTTCAGATTTTTTAATTATCTCTTATGTAGCTGCAGGTTGCAAGTGCAACAGAGGGTATGGGTGTGTGAACCCCCAACAGATTAGAGAGCAATTTTTTGGGCAATTGCATCCCCTTTGCACGGTAGAAATGATGTGGATGAATCCTGCTGTATATACACTCCAGAATATGTTCATACCACAGGAGAAAGACCAAAGAAGACACCGATTTTAATCGTATAATGCAAAGGGGGCTTTTCTGGAAGTCTAGAGAGCTTGTCTTTGAGTATTTCTCCTGGAGGGCTAGACCCAAGACCTCTATCTTCTCTCTTCCCTGTTTCATACCAAAGTGCATGAAGTTAGGGTTCACAAATGCCGTGCCAGTTAAAATGAAGAGATTCCTACCAGACAAAAATGAAACTTCCACTCGTATACTTATCAATGGTAATGTTCTAGTCCAAGAATTGCAAGCTGTTAACTTCACAAGAAAGGACCTTGTACCTGTAGAATTAAACATGGCTAAGCTACCCTCCATAATGCCAGAGCAGATGATTAAAAAAAAGCAAAAGTTGTCAACATTCAGTAGAGCTGTAAGATGAGGACAAACTCTGATAATCCACCTTCTAAAGGGAGAAACTTTTACTGAATTCTTCAGGCTCAATCAAAATTGTGCTTTTGGAAGCAGAACTTGAAAAAGAGAGGAATAACAGACATTTGTTTAAAAGCTTGCATTTGAAGAAAAACAGGCTTGAAGGTGACTTATATGTAAACACTGCCAAAGATTTTTCTGCAATTTCAGTTGCTCAGAAGTTTCCTCTTAACCGCCTTACCACATTCAATTCCTAACCACAGTAAATTCCTGCAGAGCTGGTTACATCTACCATCTCAGGAGCGATCATTGGTATCAACAAATCGTCACTAAATTTATATGGTTTCAAATACAATAAGCCTGATAAAATTCAACAAGAAAACTAGTTTATTGGGAAAATTGTATTATATAGCAAAACTTCCAGAAGTGCAAACGACAATGGCATGTAAGTGCTGTTGTGTGCAATGAGGGAGATAAGAAATAAAAGCCTCAATTTCTACAATGACATGGTCATTAGAATTGTCAATAAATTCAGCGCAGAATCTGCTGACACTGAAAGTGAAGAGCTCGTGGAGGAACTTTACTTGAGCTTGCCCACCATTTCATACAGCTATTATGAAAGAACCAGAGCATTGGATACAATAGCCTGTCCTGCATGTGTGAATCTAGATGCTGAACTTCAATTTTGATTTGCTGGCTGTGTTATGTGCTAAAGTAAATTTGCTGTGTTCACTTCTGTTATTTTTCAGTTTTTCCAATGAACTTGAGTACCAGATAATAAGAGAGAGGATGAGAATTTTTGGGGATTTCGACATGGCATGGTTCAAAAATGATCAATTTGCTTAATAGTATGATGGAAAATTTTATGCTATTGGTCTTCAATTTTGTATTTATGAATCTCTTTTTACAGTGTGCTTGAATGATGGATACTTTAAAATGTGCAAATATTTGTGGAATTTGAACTAAGCATCTTCTACAATGCATGGTCATTTCTGTTTAGTTGTATGTAATTCAGTTAGAGAGTGGTGTGAAGAAGAACAGTTGGTTGACACAGTTTTGGTGCTCAAGAGTAGTTGCTGCTTAGTTAAGAAACTGAAATCTAACAGACTTCTGTATTAACAAAGAGGAGGCAGTGGAAAATCCTTTGAACGTTTTGGTTGTATCTCCATATCAAAATAATTTCCTACTTTTTTGAAAATAGCATAAACTATTTTGCGGAGAGAAAACCTTGCTCTTTATATAGCTTTGTAACAAAAGTAAGATATATAATTATAAGCTGAAATTTGCTTTGAGTAAAGATCTGATTCACATCACTCTTGACAAACCACCTCTGAGGTATGAAATGACATATTTAGTAGATCATTGTGTACTTTATGATAAGCTTTGATTTCCATATAACAATAGCTAAAAATTATGTGTATATTTTAACAAGATTTAGAATCTGCTGTATTTTCTATATTGTGAAAGAAAACAAAGAAATAGACAGTCTTCGTACTTTGTTTCATTGCAGTCATTTTTTTCATACGTATTCTTTTTTCAGTTTTGATTGTACTCTAAGAATATGACCGAAAGCTGCATAGCATAGATACGTGCATATAATGACTGTTAGTTACTTCTGGTTGTAACTACTAAATTCAGGTTTTGACCAATACTTGTTTCAACTCTTAGCAATGCACGCACCTCTGATACAACACGAGATGATTTGCATATCATTTTTTACTGCCACAGTTCCGCCATAATAATCTTGAGCAACTTGTGCAATACTTTTGAGCCCCAAGGTTATGTACACTGACGACAACAGTTTAGGGCTTCAATCTGAAAATGTGTATGTACATACATACATATGTATGCATGTATGTATGTATGTATGTATACATGTATGAAAAACGGAGCGCCGGTGGAAAACCATTTTAGGCTGAAGGGATACCCTCCCTATACACGTTTAATGTCTGTTTTAAACTTCATATGAATATATTTATAATATACAATAATACTCCTCTTGTATCATAGTAGTGTAAAATTGGCTAGTTTGTACTATACATGACCAATAGCAAAAAAAATAATGATAATGGACATGTTACATTACTCAAAGATAAAAAGACAAAAAAAAGAGTTAAATTGTCAGAATTTCTGGGCTTTTCCATGGTATATTCCTTTGGGAAAAGAAGAAGTATGAGGAACTACTAGCAATGTTGATAGTCTTCATAATAATTCTTTTCTGTACATGTTTGTCAAAGTTTATATCCTGGAGCAGCGATAGGAAGAAATCACAGATAGAGGCAATTCCAATATGAACACAAAAATTGAAGAGACACAAGTTACAACTACTGAATTCGACATTCTATGAATAAAACAATATTTTACTCTACCTACCACTCAGTCCTGCATTAGTAAGAAGGCTTGCTAAGGCTTCTTCACATGCCTTCGCTACATTTTCAGCCTTTTCGAATTTCTTTAGAAGAGAGTAGTTTAAAATATAGCTGTTCACAAAGTGTTGGAATGAATAATTCTATGTTTCCATTCACTCTTAGACTTTTTATGCCTACTTGTAACTCCCAAATAGATGGAGGTGATTGAAATAAATAAGGTGTGCTGATTCTGCAGTCATCAGTGTCATAGATGGGTGTTACAAGTCCTGTAAAACAATAAGGTTTATAGCAAAAAGCCGTTTAATTTCGTCCTTACTGATGACTGTTGTTGACTCTGGATGCTCGGAGTTAGAGCTGAATATGGGTTGCATCCGATCCGTAGTAATATTTGCAATTCATTGTTGTTATAATTACGTATTATGTTATGCACTTTTGAAAACTGCATGACTAAAATGATGTCAAAGCTAAATAGAGTGTTTTTATTGGGCAAATCTATAGCTAAACATCAATGAAAGCTCGGAACGTCGACCCCCTAGACACGTGGTATCATGCACTTTGCAGAATGCATGATTTAGTAATTGAACGAAAGCACTGAGTAGTAACTTGCGATTTTTGATCTGGCCTAGCTGTAATCGAGAGGCAAATTAAATATATAAATTTTATTCTAAGTTATTTGTTATGACTTAGCTACGTGCGCAAGAAATTGTCACAAATAGAGATGTTGTATCAGAATTGATCCTTAAATCGCTCTTGGCGAGTAGTGGTGCTAAACAACGGCCAATTGTTCAACAGAATCACCCCCAACCTAAGCTTGACATTCAAAGCCATGGGAGAGCGTTTCATTAACAGTGGTAGGAGAGAAAGATTGGTTGTGTGGAATTCTGTTTTGCTGACCGTGCTTACTTTGTAAATCTGGAGTTTCTTCTACATGGACAATAGTAGTCTATAAAAATGTTCAGAGTTTCCTCTCAGATTCCCATACCTTTTTTGATATAAGATCAGACTGATCACATGCAACCATCTCTAGTGTTGTGAAGCAACCTTTGAGGACATATGCATACTCACTGAATTGATAAACTAATCATGCAAACCTATGATGGAGCATCAGTGATATCTGGCAGCATTTCTGGGCGTCAACGCTTCTTCGTGAGGAGTAACCTTTTGCTTACTTTTTCCATTATGCTGCTCATCGTGTGAATCTTGCCTTATGTCAGTCAGCTTCATCTATTCTAGTGAAGGTATTTTTTTGCAAATTTCTCAGCTTTTAGCCAAGGATGTGCAGACTGGGGGCTTGGGGGCGTCACTCCCCCAATATTTGCAAATTTACAAAAATGTTGGTCAAAAGGCAGCCATGCTGGAAGAGAGTTGGCAACAGTAATTTCTGTGATCTTATTTTTTTCAGTAACAATAGTTGGTCAATTGATCAAAACACCCCCATGGTATGGAGATACCACAGCCTGGAGAAACGTAATGATTCAATCGTTCACTTTCAGTAGATGTGATTTTTGAAAACTGCTTTGCAATCTATAGTTGAAAATCCACAAACCTGGGATGAGAATACTCTTTCAATTTCAAGTGGATTATTGCAGCAGCTTAATGAAATACTCTTTCATTTCTTAATTGTCCTTTTTAAAAAAATTGTGCAGCAATCATCTATTCTTTACATGGTTTTGTAGAACAGAAAACAGATCTTAGCTATAGCATTAGAAAGATAGTTAGTTTTCTTGACATCCTTGGTACGTTGAGGTCAAATAGGTCTTATAATAAGTTTTTTGCTTCAGTAATTCAAATAGCTGGTGAGCCAGCCAAAAGCAAGGTTGGGTATGAGGCACAATTATAGAAAACTTTTCTTTGAAGTCATTGGTAATGTTTCTGGTGTGTTACAGGAGCAATTTCTGGATTTTAAAGACTGCTTTTCTAGATCGATTCAATCCCCATTGTTTTATTAATTGGGAGATTGTTGTCACTCCTGAGAGGCTGGAGCTATTTGAAAAGATATATGGTCCTCTTTTTAAACTTTCTTTGCTTGAAAAGCAACGTTAGACTATTCATAGAGATTCTGATTTCCATAAAGCAAGTTCTCAAGAGCTAGTAGATTACATCAACAATCTCAACTTGCAATCATGCTTTTCAGAGGTTTTCAAACTGCTGTTGTTAAATGCAGCAATTGCTATATCTTTCTTATAATTAGAAAGGTCTTTTTCATGCTTGCACAGAATTAAAACCTATTTGAGAAATAGGACTGAGCAAGAGCTCCTTGCATGCTTGTTTTGAGCATGTGTGCAAAGAGACATACTGAAAGAGCTTGAACATATAAGTCTGTTGCATCCCTTGATTTTAGATAAATTCATAGAAACACCAAGAAGTCTCAATTTTGTATTCAAATAGTTTTGCATTTTTCTGATATGCCATAATCTTTCACAATATGACTTTGATTATCATATTATGTGCCAGATGGATTCTCTTTCCTAATCTGAATTATTCTGATAGAAGGAATCAAGTAGAATCTTAAGTAGAAAATCTTATATTTGCTGATCACAATTTCTCTGGCTTATCATTCAAGGAAGCTCCAATTACTCCCTTTTTTAAGCAAATCATTACCTCCTTGTATATAAATACTACTTGCCATTGGAATTTTATAGTATGTAGTTTTGGGTAAACCCCATAGTCTATGCTAAATCCCCCAAAAATGAGTGAATAAAATAATAAACAGAGAGAGAGATTTGATTATGTTTGTTGATGTTAGATTTGGAAGAGAATAATCTATAGGAGTCTTGTAAGAAAGATGGAGGAATGCCATCCCATAGAATGCTAGTGCTGGGAAGAGCTAATAATTTTCAGAAATGTGCCAAGACACTTTTCAGTGGAGGGAGGAGGGGCATTTTGACCATTTAACCAACTACTGCTACTAAAAGAAAGAAAATGCTGTGACCATTTCTCCTGCAGCATGGCCAACTTTGACCAATTTTCTTTCATTTTTGAAAATATTGGGATATGCTGCCTCCTATGCCTCTCATAAGCACATCACTGAACTGTGATATAGATTTTGAGGATTAGATATAGCAAGTTGGGGAGGGTGGTGTAGTAGAAAGCTTCTTGTGTTTGTGGCATGTCTCAATGGATCTGGAACAATACTGCTATTTCTTGTGAGCTATGTCCTTGGACATACATAAATCAATGGAAAAGTCAGCAAAAAGAGGAATTTTCATTACTTTGTTGGAAGCCAAAGAACTTATTCGGGTTCCTTGCCCCCAATTCCTTCATTGCCATGGAATTGGTGGGATTCCTTAAGCCTAGATGGAAACTCAAGCAAGAGGCAAACCCTTGACGTGGGGCTTGAGCAGGCATGTCCAAAGTCCGGCCCGCGGGCCAAATCTGGCCCTCGGTCAAATTTTATCCGGCCCGCAGCCTAGTCATGAAATATATAACGCTAGATACTGTTATTTGGCTGGCAGTATTAACATTCTTCATTTACCCACTAGTGACCAACAGCACTTTACACAACACAACCCGCAACCCGCTAGAATTCATGGTCAGTGGTTTTCCACCAGAATTCTCACGTAAGAGCACAATTACTTCCGTTTAAGAAAAAAAGTTAAGTGAATATTCAAGTGCATGTGATATGCTTGTTTCAAATGTACCAAAAACATTCTTAAGATGTTGAAATTGAAACAAAAAAAGCAAATGTGAAACACAAAGTGGCTTCCAAAAATTTTCTTAAATTATCGTTGCTATATGTAGAAAGGTTGGCTCCCACCACATTTGCAATAGAAAATCTGGCCCCCGTCACAAAAAGTTTGGACACCCCTGGGCTTGAGCATAACTCAATATCCTACATTGAGAACTAGTTTGCTTTGGCAATGTTAGCTTGAGTTCCATGCTGCACCTGAGTAGTAGATAGTAATCAGATATATTTGCATTATTGTAACCAAGGAAAATTGGCTGACTACTCATACTTCTTGAACAGGATTGCATTGCGCATGCGGGATCTTTTTTGCGCATGCGCAATGAATTTTGCATGAACAATTCCTCAGAGCTAGCCTCGCCACTGGTTTCAGGCACGTTTACGGAGCAAAAGAACATAATGTACTATTGAAAATGATATGTTGAAATGCACCTTGCAGCCTTTGGCATGTTTCATTCTTTGAAATATCGCTACAAGCAGATGAGTCTTCAGTTGACAGGATTTTCTTCGAAATTACGGCACATTTGCCGAACTTTACTAATTCAGCATTATAGATTGCCTCCAACGCATTGTAGCTCTCTTCTTCAATAAAGTGCTTTACCTTTTCCAGTAAATCCATGATAATATAATAAAGATTGCGACATGAATGGAATTCTGCAGCCTTTTACGTGCTAAGCAACCTACTAAAATCTATTTATCAAATCTACTTTAATATTGTGCGACAGGATTACAAAGCATCCTTTAGTCATACGGTCGCACTGGAAAACGATATGATTGGCTTCCTCAATTCATATGAAAATTGTGCGACGTCGTGCGACAGTGGGTAAGAAGCATCCTGTGCAAAGATATCTTACTCTGTCTACTTTGTTGCCCTGTTGGATTTAAGTAAAAACTGTAAGATTTAATAATTCGGAATAAAGATTACAAACATGGGATCTCCTCTTTCTGACTAGCTCCTCCACAGAAAAAGAAAATGTAAGACACTTCTTTATAATTCTCTATCTACTTAGAGCAAACAGAAAAATCCATCTTAAAGTTGATTCGATGTAGTACAAATTAACAAAACTTTGCAAGTGACTGAAAATATTGTCTTGAAGCTGAATGTTGACTGTTGCATGTGCGACCTGTGCGACAGTCTAGATCCGCCCCTTGTTTCATATTGCTGGAATTTAATAAAAGGTAGCTGAAAGGACGGTCCAAATGTTTTTTTTTTGATAATGAATAATAAAACTTATAGTTACAGATATGGAGAGATCAAGCCACTTACGGACGCTTTTTGTTGCAATGGTGTCTATATATTCAGAAATCCATGTTTTGTTTGAACCTGCAATTGCTACTTGCCAAGAGACTTTTGAAAGAGCTTATCGGTCATACAAAAGTAATTTATTTCTGGGATGAATTTTCAAAGAGCTTGTGTTTTAAAGCATGGCAAGAAGGGTAGATAGAAGGATATCCTTATTGTCCATGTTGTCCATATCAAAGCTGGGAAACATCCATGGTATTTTAATGACTCGCCTTTATTTACAGGAGGAACTACTTCTGAGTTGATCAGGCGTTTAGGTTGGGACTGAAGAGAGTGAGCTGAAAACTTTTTAATCCCAAAGATAGTGAATTCATCCACTCGGATTACCATTTTGGCTCACTGGAACCACCTTGGGAAGCAATTTAGCAGTAACTGATTTTCACCTTCATTTGTAGTAGCAACAACTGCATCATCCGCAAATTGAAAACAGATGACAGGATGGGATAAACTTTGATTTTCATCATGTGGTGAAAGCCAAACTGTTTGGATTTTTCTTGTTTAATACATTGAATAAATGCATTGAAGCATAAGCTGAATATTAAAGGACTAAGGAAATCTCCTTGAAGTGCACCATGAGTAATGGAATAGCAGGGAATGAGAAGCTGTGAGATAAAATATAAGAGTGGAAATCCGTATATAAGTTGGCAATAAGACTTTGGATTGAATCAGTGATGTGATGGTAAGCGAGGACGCTTCTTATTAGATTGTGATGGACTGCTCCAAATGTATTTTTGATGCCAAGCAGGGTTATTGTTACTAAAGATTGTTTTAGCCGAGCTTTTTTAATTACATAGGCCATCGTGAGTGTGTGCTCCAGCTCACTAAAGATACCGTGAGTGACTCCTTGTTTTATTTTTTGCTCAATAAGCTTATTTTGTGTGAGGAAGGATAAAATAGAGTCGCATAAGTATGAAGTGAATTTTTTCAACGGGATAGTTTCTAGAGTAGTAGGACTACAGTTTGAGGGTTCATCACCTTTCTTGTAGACAAGAATTGTGCCAGCTTTTTCCATTCACGTAGACTATTACCTTGTCTCCAAACTTTAGATATAATTCTTGTGATCACTGTACGGTGAAAGGGACATCATTTAAAACATATTACTGAAGTCTGATCTAGTGGACAAGGACTACTAGAAGCTTTCATCCTATGCATGACTCTTGTGACCTTTTTATAAGACGGCGATTCACAAATGAATGAGACAGTAGGTTATGGTAAAGAAGGACAACTGCTTGTTACGGAAAATTGATGGCTTTGTGGACGAGGCGAAAATAGTCATTGGAAATACCATTTGCATACGTCTCTGGAGAAGGATGGCCAAATTCTAAATGGTTTGTCAACAACCCTTTTTACAAAGCCCCAAAAAGTTTTAGAAATTTGAATATCGTAATCATCAGTTCAACTGTAAGAGGAGGCTGATTTGTGAGAGCTGAGAGACATTTCTTGTTGCATTTAACGGAGCAGCAGCAAATTTCAGTCATTTTAAAGCCTTCTTTAATGAGTACGTAGAGTACTCTTATAGTTTTGGACAAGCTCCTTATCAACTTGGCTTTTGGCTGTCCCATAGTTCTCTTTAAAGTAAATATAGATGGAATTGTTCTTTAAACTAATTGCTAAGTTAACACGGCATTGCTTAGATCAATATTAATGTCTGTTAAAGTATGTTTGAAAGAGTCGCTTTTTGCATCTCCATTGATGACTGTGAAATCTTTACAACAATACCCGCACACCACATGAAATAAAAAAAAAACCATAGTAAACGTAAATGAAACTTGTCTCCTTACGCCAAATAAATATACTCTAGTGTACCAAATAATCGTCCCCCCCGATTATTAATTTTTGAAAATTTTCCAACCCCCCATTTTTATTCCAACCCCCCTATTATTAATTTTGGTGACTAAAACGCAAACTGTTCAAATTTTTTGGACAATATTTGTAGCAAATGTTATTACTCATTATCATTACACAGTTTGCAAAGTTTACAAACAATATATCGTTCGTTTGGCAATATCACGAAACATTTTCAAAAAGCAATAACATGAAATTTAGTTTATTGTTTGTAGTATTTATAAGCTTAGCTTTTCGGTTTATTACATTTATTTACGTTGAAGTGAAAAAAATTTAACTTTTCATAACCTCCACCCCCTATTATTCCAACCCCCCTATTATTAATTTTTGAAAAATTTTCCAACCCCCCCAATTATTCCATACCCCCCGATTATTCGGTACAACAGAGTAGTATGCAACAAACATCTGAACGTCATTGCTCGATGTCGATAATTATATCCATGTAAAAAGAATCATATCAGGGTGAAATAATAATAATAATAACATGCTGTGGAAGATGAGACATTATTTGCTGGAATTCTGCAATTTAGTGTATCCTGGCGTCCCTCTGGTATGAATGCGAATACGAATTTATTTTCTAAAAATAATGTGTTAAAAATCTGATGGAGCCACTATTGTAGAACTTTACAATATATTGTCTCGTCTCAGACTTTCTGCTAAAGTTTTCTATAGGAAGCAGAAAATGTTTTCTTATAGGCAAGTAATCTGGATCGTACTTACTGAACAATTTCTCTTTGGAAGTGTGGTGGTTAGTGAAGTTTGAAGTCATCTACGTTTGTTCACTTGGCTTGCAAACCCATCTGTCTTCTTCATCCATCCCCAGGCCTAGCGCTATTATACCTAACCGTTACTTGAACAGAAGTGGGCCTTTGGCTACGTATGAAATGGCGGCTAAGCAAATCCGCTCAATTGTAGTATACGAGTAAAACAGGTCTCACAATTGACGGCGGTTTTTCAACGGTTTTTTCAGAACTTTTAGTGCCATATGGAGAAGAAAAAAATGAAGAATCAAAATACAAGGGTGGAAATGTGAGCAAGTGCTGCAGAACGATACTAAAAGAGGCTATAAGTAGTCCATATTTTGGAATCAGTTTCTGACTTATTGTTTTATCTATCTTAATTTCAATCAAAAAAGTCCAACGTCTTTTTAGAGAATGCAAAATTTTTCTAAAGACGATTGCCTTTTTGCTATGCCTTAATTGTCATAATCCTCTGGTGAAATTGTAATTGCCCAGACTAGAACAAAAGAACTCCGTGACAATTGAGCTTGTGTGAGCAAGTGCAGTCAAACCCTTGACTCCCATTTCAATCATGGTTTTGTCTTTGTCAAGGCATTATTGCATTTGACACCTATATCTTTGATATGGAATATCGGGGTCCATTTTTGGCACCAGAAGAGTTGTGAGAGGAGTACTACACACTTAGAAATAGTTACTGCACACATTTAAGGCCCTCAGCAATATTGCTTTAGTTTCAATTATACTACTTATCTTATTATCAAATTCCATTTCTGTGATATTAATTTGCAAAAGCAGGTGCCATTACTCCATTGGGAGTAATTTATCAAGGTTTTCTCTTTATCAGTAATGCATAGTCGTTTCTTATTACAATATAACGCTTTGAGTAGAGCATAAGTATTGCTGTGACTCACGCGCATTTTTCCAGTGTTTGTCTAAGAATCCTTACGGTATAATTACAGTATAATATTTGCATTCAGATCTCCGCTTTTACCATAAAACATTTTCACCATATGACAGTCTGTCCACAAATGGAGCAGTCAGTGCACAGTAGATGTTGGATACTCTTGATGTACAGGGAACAAGAACATTGTGGATAGTGCAAAATGTTAAAACAAGGTGGGCTCAAAACAGAATCTTGTTGACAACGCCCATTTGGAACATTGCAGAAGTGCTCCTATTCATTCCTAGATACTCTATTGAGAAAAATATTTGTACTTTATGACAGCTGTATGAAATCTTATTGAGAGGAAGTTTATATTTTGTACAAGCTAGAAAAAATTAAGAAAGCCTATTAATACCTTAAAATTCGAAGGGGGCGTAGCTGCTAACAACTTCCATGGAACTAACAAAAGTGCTGCGCCTCTCTGAACCCTGAATACTACTGATTATGCAGATACTGCTGTAGGTACATTGCTTTTGTTGAAAATTTACGGCACTTGTGGATTTTGCAAGCTTGTTATTCATTTTTTAATATGATAGCTCCTCCGTAGAGAACTAGTTTTCTGATGTCAAATGCAGGCCACCTTTCTGTGCTCCTCGCTAGATATTGATGTAGATTGTAGACATTTTTAGAACTATGCACAAGATAGTACTTTGGTGAAGTAAGAAAGTATTCTGCAATGAGTTTGAAGTATTTTGCTCGTGTTACTGGTGTAAAGGGATATCTTCTTTCGATAAGAGGAGATTTCCTTTAAAGGCAATTGTTCGGGGTCGAAAATGAGGGCTCCTCGCAATTTTTCAATGTAGATTTTTTACATGATTCTTAAGTAATAATCTTCCATCGAAGTATGAAGAAAGAAATTATGTTGCAAACACTTTGATATGAAAAGGTTAAATGCCGTAGATTGTCTGGATTTCTAGCAGACTTGCAGCAGTCCAATTGCTTACTCTCATTTGCCAAATACAATTCCCCCCGCTTATTAATCGTTCGACTCTTTTCCAACCACCCGGACCTTATTAGGACCCCCGTTGATTAATTTTAGATAAATCGACTTTCTTCCAATTTTCATAGCATTTTCATGGTACTGCTGTATATATTATAGTACTATGCTTTATTAAAACCTGTTTTTATTCTTTCCGTCCTTCTATAATCATTTAAAGCCTGTTCTCAATTTCTAACCCCCCATTGATTTTGATACCCCGTTTATTAAAATTCGGAATTTTTTCCAACTCCACAGTTTATTAGGACTCCCCGTTTATTTGGCACTTGAGAGTATGTGATTAGCCCCATAAATTTATTTAACATACAACGAGAACTAACTTTATCATTATCAGTTAGTTTGTACTTTTAGAAATTTTTAATGCAATGTATTAAATTTGCAGATTGTTTAGTCAAATTTTTAATGATTAGTTGTTTCAATAATTGGTGGCTAGGTCTTGATGCCATTGTAGTTAAGGCAGTGAACTGCTTGTGTGAGTCAAGTTTACTTTGCACTTGTACAGGTAGCGATTGATGCTAAATCACTTATTCTTTCAGGCGTTTGACTGCAGTCAGTCATGTTTTATTGGGGAAGAATTCTGCGCAAACGATAACAGCTGTCTACCTGAGTATTTGAATTGCTCAGCTATAGAACCAGCTGATAAGCAATATCCATTGCTTGGACATGTTGATATTGACATGCTTTCCAGCACTGTGTTTCCTATTTCATCATTGACTGAAGGTGAGGCTTTTGTTTGGGCTCCCTCTGCAGCAAAAGGAGAATGGATACTTACATTATCAAATGGAGAAATTACTCGTGACTTGAGTTCTCAAAGTCCATATACTGCTTCAGGAGCAGCCTACCTACAATTCATTCCAAAAGATACCGATTATTATGGAGCAAAAGTCTTAATATTTGGGGAACTTAGTGGAAATTATTATGAGGGAATTGCTTATGAGCCACAAGATGGTGAGAAGAGAACTGCCATTCTTTTGGTTAAGCCAGTTGCAAGGGCAGAAAATCTCCATCTAAAGTCACAACCTGAAGCAATTACGATCGAAAATAGGAACAACACTTCAGTGAATCTACAGGTTGGTCCTCTTCTAGGATTCAAGATAACAGTACAAAATCGTGAAATACCAAAATCATTATATCCTTACATTAGCAGAGAGGAATTAGATTTGTTTCATCAATATAAGACAACTTACCTAAATATGCAACCAAAGGCGACAGTTCTCTCGATGTCAACAAATGATTCATGGTACATTAAAGATATTTCGAGAGATACAGCAAGTGAAACCATCAAATTATCAACAGGTGCTACCTTTCTGGTTTTTACTAGCAATCTCACCTTTATTCCACCAGATGGGTATTATGGTAAAGAAGTGCTGGAACTTAAACTCTGCTATTGCGATTTTCCAATACAAAGTCAGGAAAGCGTAGCTTTCAATATATCTGTTGAATTGATAGAACCAATAAAAGCCGCAGAATATATTCACTTTCCACCTTTGCCTTTCAACATAAGTGATGACTCAAACAGTGGATTCAATATATCAGTGCTAAAGAAGCATGTCTTTGGCAGAGAAACTCCTAGTCTTGGAATGTTGATCTATGGCGATGAAAGCGAGCTTGGTACATGGCACTTCAAGTTGAGAAATGATGATATATGGCAAGAGTTGGAACTATATAAGGCTTCAGGTGGTCCTAGCATTGACACGGTGCGTTTAGGCCCAAATGCTTCGCTAAAGTTCACATTGATAAATGATACTTTCTGGTCAAAGGAAGACGCAGGAAAAGTTGGAAAATTGGTTTTCAGATTTTGGGAAATGAGTGATAATGCAATGAAAGGTTTGTACACTAAACAAAAGTTTGCTGACTTGTGCCTGCACCTTCGGATTACTATAGTCACATTTCTCAATTACTTAGCTTTGTATCTTTTATCTTCAGTTTCAATTTTCAACTCTTATCATCCAATTTACATTGTGAAGATTGCTTCTCCGTTTGAGGGATATAAATTTGCATTTGATTTACTCTCCTAATATCTCATATTATCTGTATTCTCAATAGAAACTGCTGTCCTTCGCCTCTTAAATCAACTTTTGAATGTCCTAATATCCAATTCCCCACATTTTTAATAGCAATATTCAGCATCCATATCATTTATATTTGCTAATATAGGTGGTTTGTATTTGTATTAAAGCTTTCAGAAAGCGAAACTCTCTGTAGAGCTAGAATTCCATTTTGTTGGAAAATTTCTTACCTTGTTGTAAAAATCATGCAGTCGTATTTCACTTCAATCTATGTCTTCAGTTTTGAAGGAAAAGGCATTTCCCATGCTTTTCAGCTTTTTGCATAACAACCTCTTCCCCTGTCCTTGCAGACACCGAGTTGAAAGAGATTTAAGAAGCTGCAAAAATATGAAGAGATGACAGCTCTTTGGAAAATACATATATACTGTACTTATTTCTTGTTAGCTTCATTAGCTTTCAATCGTTAACGAAAGAAAATAACGATAAAATGACCTATAAATGTCCTATCCTCTCGTAAAGAGACTGAACTGAAAAGGATGTCTACTTACAGCTAAATTCCTCCCTCCCCCTATCTTCTTGTTTACATTGTTGCTAGCTCCCTCCCTAACCTAAGGCAGGTAATGGGGGTGGGGATGCCAATGTTGAAGATGGATTGGAATCATGGGCATCTCTGGCTGAGGAGCTGCTAGTTGGGCTTGTTGACTGCCTGTATTCTCCGGCATGTCAATAATTGGTGGCTCTCCTGTATTTTATTATTATTATTTTTATATTATTAGTTATTATAATTATCTTATAGCTTTTGCACAGGCAGGTCTCATTGCCCGCATATTTCTCATGGGCGGCTACAACAAGCAGCCAAGGACCAGAAGGATGCTTTCACTTTACATGTCTAAGACGTCAGGCAATTATGGGGACCTGCAGTATCAGATAACCTTTCATCAGTGCCTAAATTTTCTCCCGGGTTCATATGTGCTACAAATGCAACGATTTTTAGGCATGACTCACGTATCATTGATAGTTCACACCCTCTCATAGGCCAACTTTACCTTTATCTACACCAATGGAAGCATCGTAGTTGTGCCCCTAATTTTGCACACTTTTAAGCAACCTTTGAACTTCACACTCTCTGAAGCAGCGTCTGCTTTGTTCATTTATCGCTTGTATTGTACTTTATCTCTTGTTTATCAAAGGTAAATATTGGCTGAGGATAAGTGATCTTGATTCGTCAGAGTACAGTAATGAAGTAATTGGAACTGTTCTCCGAAATGGATGTGACAACGTGCCTGCTTCGATGATGAGACTGGACAGTTGCGGAGATTGCAATGGAACAAACGCATGTGTAGCATGTGATGGTGTTGCATTCTCAAGTAAGTTTTTAATTCCTAAAAATGTCATTTTATTTCGCTAAATTCCGTTTGTGTATTTTTGTATTCTTTTTATTATAATAAAACCTCTTCACATATACTGACTTTCGTGATCATGACTTTCTCTCCATTTAGCAAAACCAAGTAACCCAAAAGTATTTTTCAGTTCCGAAAGCAAGATAAGAATCTAAGAAACGAAATCATATTTTCATCATATAGTTAAAACGCAATAACAGACAACATCTCCTTATAAATGGAAAGATGTTTTCTATTTTTGTGCACTGATATCTTGACGCTACATATGATCTCATTGGCACATAGCTGAATTTGCTTCAAGATATTTCAAATTAAGCTTTGTTGCTTATAGATGACTGGCTTATTAAAAACAATCGTTTAAATTATAAATTATTTTGAAAGTAATTTAATTGCATTGAAACTACTTTTCAAAAGCTCCATTTATCAAATACTCTGAAGACGTCCTTTGACATTTGCATCATATATTAGGAGTTTACTCGTTTAGAGTTGGGGATTGTTAACATAGCCTAGCATAGCAATATTTCCCCTAAAAATCTCAACTCCTGTTGTCATTAAAATATCTTAATGCAATTTTCTGTACGCAATATTTAGCTTCAAAGCCCCAAACATAGAAGGAGCTGAATAATGAGTAGAGCCCCAAACATTGAAGGAGCTTAATAATGAGTGGTTTCTACTCTATTTGGCTTTTCAGCTACTGCCCATCCACGATGCTTAGTACAGCCAGCGATACGTGAGGTAGCGTAGTAAATATTGGGTGCCATGCATTCGTAGACAGTACGAGAACTTTCTAGAGCCATGCTCTCTAGAACATCAGAAAAGCCCATTTGAAAAGTTGTATGGGCATGTCAACCCAGTCCACTTCGTGGCACTACTCTTGATGGCAAGGTGATATCTATTGAATCGTCCCCCATCGTTTAATTTGCCTCTTTGCTTCCACACATCTGGTATTTTATCATTACCAAAACATTTCACTTATTTTCCATATCCAGCATTGCTGCGACAATCTTTGGTTCTTAGTTTCGTCGTTATATTATTAGTCTAGATTACCGAATAATCGGCCCCTCCTTACTATTAAATTTTCAAATTTTTTCCAACTACCCATTACTGTTCCAACCCCACCCCTTTTGTTAAATTTGCAAAATCTGAAATCAGTTCTCAAAGGGTTCTTTTTGGCAAAGTTTTTTCGGGTGATAAATAGGCCAATAAATAAATACATATTTATACAAGACGAATACTTCACAAGTCGAAAACTGCTAACAATAATATGTCCATTGCCAAGTGCTATGCTGCTATTGACATAAGTGTTTTTAATTAAAATAAATCTCACCAAGGTAACTATATATTGCTTAAAAGCAAAATTTGTGATTTACATTTAGAGCTCTATCCCCAGTTACAGGGACCCCTTCAGATCCATAGCAAGGGTCTCGCATCTTTGAGTGGCAAACCAGGGTGGGGCTAGAGGAGGAGGGCATAAAAAGTGTGGTCCCTTTGGGGGTAATAGGGGGTAACGGGACATGACCCTCTGTCCTAGCAAGCGTTCAAGTACCATCTTTAATGAAGAAGGACAGAGGGACAGGGTCAGTGGGCAGAATTTTCTGGAAAATTTCCTTGAGCAAACTATTGAAATTAGGAAGATGCCCTTTTAGATAAGAAGATAAGCCCTTTCCTTGAAAGAGAGGAGCAGTTATATTTGCTATTTCAAAGCTACTCTACAGTGTATCGATTTCACTGCAGACTTGCTTTTATTGAGATACCAACATTTTCATCATTGTGGGGAGTGGCCACTGGCATCGAGTCCACTGTCTACTCCATTGAGTCCTTTATAATACTAAGGGAACTTTTATTCGAACTCGTTATAGAACAGATCCATTGGAATGTCAATTTCGTACTAATTGTAGTTACTGAACAAGCAAAGTTTTCCATTTCTGCTTGAAACAAAATGTAACTGAAATTTTCTGCCAAATGATTGCTCAGGGGTTCAATTTCACACCCTCTCTGGTGAAGCTTTGAGGCACTAACTTATTACGTTTGGAGTATTGAAATGTACCATTTTCTAGGATTACCTGTTTTCTAAATATTTCGGAGCACGGTATAATTTTATAAAATAAGTGCAGAGGCATAAGTATCTTGTGAGGAAGCATGCTGAATATGGACACTGGTTAGAAAAATATTGCAAAATTATCAGGAAGTATACAGGACTCACAAAGTTATCTAATACTTTTGCTACGGAATTGTATCTATGCTTTCTATCATGCTTGCAAAGCAATACTTGAATAAACATGGAACTTCTCTCTACGTTAAATTGCTTACATGATGGCGTACCGCTGAGACTCTAATAGTTCGTGACTATGCAGAAGAAAATGCTGGAAAAAAGATTTTAGAAGTGTTCACAGAGTGAATTCAAAGAACAAGACATTAGCTACTGTAAATAGAAATTGTCGCGAAATAACTAGGAATGCTGATACTCGTAAAGATGAGACTAGTACGCTCAATAAGATAAAGCTGCAAAATCGCAAAGGGTTGATCATTGCATAGCTCAATATCAACTCTTTAAGAATTAAATTCTAGCAATTAAAGCTTTTGGTTTTAAAGCATGTAGACGTACTAATCGTTGCTGAAACGAAACTTGATGGTACTTTTCCAAAGGGGTAGGATCTTTTTCCAATTTTCATGTTACCGTTTTGTTTAGACCGCAACAAGAAAAGAGAGGGAATTTTAGCATACATTTGGAAAGAGGACCCCTCAAAGGATTTCTCTGATTTGAGCTGTCCCAAGAATATCTCGAATGTGTAAGTATAGAAATAAGTCTTCACAGAACAAAATGGATTCTGTTTAGCATTTACCGACCCTCATGCCAAAGCGAGGCATACTTTTCGAAGAAATTGGCCTTAGCTAAAGAAAATTTCGTTGTCATTGGTAACTCTAATTTTGAGAACAATATTAACAAACTTAGTGATTGCTCTGACAGTTACAGCCATAAAGACTTAATTATCAACCCTACTTGTTTCAAATCATCTGATAACCCAAAAGCATAGATTTAATTCTTAAAAATAGAAAGGATGTTTCCGGTACCCTCCACTGTTGAGACAGAATTATCATATATTCATTTAATGATATTTACAGTATTAGAGGGTGGCTTTGTAAAGAAGGGTCCCAAGACAGCAAACTATAGAGATTTTAGCAAGTATGATAGCAAAGCCTTACAAGAATATTTGTAAAAAGCTGACTGTAACAAATTTGAATATGGAGCCTTTGATAAAATTGTAGATAATTGTGAGCGACCATGTACCCTTAGAAAAGAAAGCTGTGCGGGCTAACCTTAGTCCGTTTATGACTGAATCTCCAAGAAAAGCAATAGTGACGAGGACCAGGTTACGTAATAGATACAATTATCTGATAACTGATGAAAACTTGAAAGCTTTTAAAGAAGAACGCAATAGGTGTGTCAAGTTACTACGCGAAGCTAAAAACGGCTGTTATGGAAACCTCAATTGAAAACTGTTTACAGATAATAAGAATTGTGGAGAACTGTTAAGCCATTGTTTTCAGATATAATCCAGACATATACAGCAATTGCCTTCCTTGAGAACAATGAGCTGGTCAATGACAATAAAATCGTAGCAACTATCTTTAACGATTCCTTTCTGAGAATGTCTGATAGCTTGAATATTTTAGTAGTAAGTAAGAGCTAGTTCATACGATGAGCCGTAGATGAGACGAACCTGTCATAGAATTGGATCAGGAATGGTGCAACGTTAAGATAGCTTGATTCAAAAGATGAACCTATTCCATTGTCATTGGCTTTAGTACCTTTAAGGGAAGCGACAAGAAAATTATAATAGGCATGCGTATTCTAGAGTACCGAATACTGTTAAGATTATGAGTACAACAACGAAATAAAACGTTTGGATATCATAAGAAAATCGAATAGCACATAACATGCAAACTGAACAATAGCGAGCAACAAGTTAGCAGGTACTTATGTTAACTGGAATACATCACACATATGTCAATTTTGACATGAAGGCTTTTCGCATACTTCAACAAATACAGCTCCCGATTACTAATTTTTTCCATATCCCTTTGTTTTTCCAACCTCTCTACGTTTTAATTTAGAGAGTATTAAAGCATTTCTCAGAGAATCAGCTTACTGCAGCTTGCAACCAAATAGAAACCCCGAACAGAAATGCAAAGAAAAGTTGAAAATATCGAAGTGCATATAAATAGATACGTTCGTTATTAAAATATTTGCTTCAAAAATCTGTGTTTTCTATTTTCAAACCCACCAGTTTTCACCCCCACTTTCTTCCAACCCACCTATTATTAACAAAAATGAGCTTTCTTTTGTATCTTTCATCATTAGCAATTATATCGACTAAATTGTCCAGCATTTCAGTTGTCCACAGTTGGTCTGCATTCACATCAAATTCACCTCTCTGCTCTTTCTTTGCCGCTTAGGCTTTGTCGTCATTTCACTATTTCAGTAATTGCTTTTCTGCTGTCATCCTGCAACTCACTTTCACCTTCCTGATTTTCGATGGGCATTTCCAAAGTGAAGGATTTCGCCGAAGTAGATGATATACTGTCGTGTTCTAACTCGTTTTCATTAAATTTTTCCATTTTGACCATGCGTACTTCCTAAGACCTGTGATCATTTCCCCTCGTATTGATTAACACTAGTGTGCACGCTCTGATCAAGAAACTCAATGCAAAAATCCAGAACCAACTAACTATTGCATTGGTCCAGCAATGGATCGCCTCATCGTCTGAAACCAGGATCAACCATACACGATCCGCACGACCAAACGGGATGAGCCCATGTTGAACCTATGAACGGTGCGACTATGGATCGAGCCGATGCATTTTTATGACTTCATTCCTTGAACCGAAGATGAACTTAACTACTCAAGTTGCTAAATTCATAGGTTCAGTTCATATACGGCTCATCGTATGAACTAGATCTAAGAACCTGACGCCAACCAATCAAATCATTGATCCACTTGATATTGCCCTGGCGAGATACTAATTTCATCTTTCTGTAACACTTATCAAGGAGAGGGTGCAATTTGAACAAAGATTTGAGTTCAAGCACATTTCTTTTCAAGAGGTGGTGGTGTAACTGCATAAGTTTAACCCGAAAAATGCTTTCTCCATGGGCAGCCTTTTTACTAGGCTTCTAAAGGAACACGTTGATGTTTTTGGAGTTAGCTTCAAAATTTGATTAAGAACAGTCGGAATAATGGTGTTATCCCTAATGAGCTAAAATGGGAGACGTATCGTCCTTATTCAAAGTGAGTGGGGGGTTGGAAAGTTTTTGAAAAATTAATAAGCGGGGGGTGATGATTATTCGGCACTCGAGAGGACCACGCAAGTGGTTATGCAGATTGCACGCGAATTGAAGCAGCAAATCAAAAACAGCAGGAAACGAATATACAGCCAATGGCAAGAGTACGGTTTGAATGTTCGATAAGTTAGACTTTGTCGCAAAATGCTTTTGTTAAAGCAGATCGTCAATCAATGTTTTGATAGGTAGCCACGCATGTTTGACAGCCTCAAGCCCTATTGGAATTGAAGCATAGAGTTGACAGCTGCAACCTTGGGGCATTTCAGGCCAAACTTCATTAACACGTTGAATCAACTTATATTGTGCTGGAGGAAAAATTTTTGAATCTTGAGTGATAACATAAGATTTTGAAGGGTACTGCTTCTGCTTAAGCCTATGGGCGAGCTGGCATAGTGATTAGAGCACATACCTCCCATTCGGGAAGGTCTACCGTTTGAGTCCAACTCGATGCTCTTACTGAATGCTTGCTAGCTATTCATCCAGTAGCAAATGGTTACCTGTGGGAAAAACTCTTGGGATATATATGCGGCGAGGAAAGGAACTGGCTACTCTACCTCACATGCCGATAACTCAGGATACGTGTTTTCTCGAACAGGCAATCTCCTACGTACGAAAGTATACAAACTTACCGTTACTTCTTTTTACTTAAGCGTAGCTTTTTCAAGGACTTTATAATGCACATAACACAAGAAATTGTCTGGGCAGTGTACTAAGCCCAGTGGCATAGCATGATCTTTTCGATTTGGTATTCATTTCATATCATGTTCATTTCACATATTTAAAGAGGGTAATAACTGATTTTCAATAACCTAGTTGCAATGCTTAAAAAGTCTGATTACAAATCATAAAATAACATAAGATACAATTTAAAACGGTTGTGATAATCCGTATAGACACTGATGCAGGCTAAATTAGGCACATAAAGGCTTTAATTGAAGTAGTTTGTTTGGCCTCAGTTGAAAGGCCATTCCAACATTTTGCACTTCTGAATGAAAAAAATTTCTGTCCCTTAGCAGAGCTTTTTAAAGGCTGCCTTAAATCAGTGTTTGTATTTCGAAGACTGCGTGTGCCATTAACAGTGTTTTTAGTAAAAATATTCCAAAGGTATTTGGGAGCAATGCTGTTTAAGCATTTAAAGACTTAGATTCACTTGTCTATTAATCAACCCTTCAATTGTTTTCCAACCTATACTTTAGGTCAGAGGTTTGTTTGGAGCATCAAATTGACTGTTGGTCACGATGCGTGCTGCTCTGTTTTGGAGCCTCTGCAATTGCAAGATGTCGGTGGAACTGCAACAGCCCCAAACAGAGCAGCAGTATAGGAAGTGAGGCTCAACAATACTAGTATAAAGAGTTTGTACAATTGCCTCAGAGAGAAAATGTTTGGCATATTTTATAAAGCCAATTGCACGAGAAGCTTTCTAAGTGATTGATTTTATCTGATTCGTCCATGTCAGATTTTCGTCTATTTGAACACCTAGATACTTAGAATTGAATATAACTTCTATTTGCTCCTCACGAATAGAAGGTTGTGAGGCTTGGTTTGAAGCCGTTAGATACTTCTTCCTTTTCTTCGTGGTTATTAAGATAGAGCGAGTTTTAGCTACATTAAGAGATAGCTTATTCCCCTGCAACCTTATATCGAGCCTCCGAAGTTCTTCATTTAAAGCCGTATTTAACTGCATAATGTCCTTGGAAGAATGATAAATACTTGTATCATCAGCATACATAGAACATTTGGAGTTTTTATGATGCAAGGAAGGTCATTTATATAAACAAGACATAGGAGTGGACCTAGACTAGACCCTTGTGGAACACCTACATTGATGTTATTTATGTTAGAATCCACACCATTAATTCGAAAATATTGCTTCCTGTTGCTAAGGTAAGATTTAAGCGATAGTCCCTTACCCACAACTCCATAATGCTGGAGTTTTTGACAAAGAATTTCATGATCAACAGTATCAAAAGCGTTTTTGAGATCTATAGAAATTAAACCAGTTAAAAGTCTTTCATCCATGCCACTGTACCAATCATCAGTGCATTTCAGTAAACAAGTGGTTGATGAATGCAAAGCCCTGAATCCAGACTGATCTGATGCCAGGAACCCACCCCAATTCTAGGTATTGGTACAACTGGTCATAGATAAGTTTCTCCAACAGCCTAGATAAAACAGGTAGCACCGATATTGGTCCATAATTTGACTTTGCTGACTTTTCACCTTCTTTGTAAATCGGGGTAACTTGAGCAATCTTCCAGCTAACAGGAAAAGTATTTGTTTCAATAGAAGTATTGAATATTGGCATTAGCATTCTAGAAATATATGGCAAAGCAATATTCAGAAAATAACCAGAGATGTTATCATTGCCAAAGCTTTTCTTTACTTTCATCCTAAACATCGCTCCATGGATATCTCTTGCATTGGTTTCCCTGAAATCAAAGATCCTCCCACCGCCATTAATACTAATTTCTCTAGGTAGAAGAGGGTTTGAAGCATGAACAATATCTGCAACTAGCCTTTCTGCAATGGAACAAAAGTGCTCATTCATTTTATTCGAAATACTTTGTTTGTCAAAACTGGCTTGGTTAGATTCTTTCAAGCTGACAATATTCGTATATCGGTATCGCTGTTTCAGCAACTGATTAATGGTCTGCCAAGAGTCTTTCATATTTCCCTTATTGTTAATGACTTTATCTGAGGATTAATGCTTTTTAACGTTTTATTTAAGACACTTACTCGGTTTCTATATTGCTTATAGGAATTCACAGCAGACCTTTTGAGTTCATCTCTAGTCCTAATCAGCTTCTTTAAATCAGAGTTTATCCATAGACAGTATATTTCTGAAACACGAACTTGGCGAGGTAGTGCGTGTTTTTCAATCACCTGAGAAAATAAATTTGAACATTATTGAATAAGCAGATTTCAAACACCAGAGAGCCCAAAGCTTGTTCCCAATCAGTAGAAGCAACGTCTCTTAAAATGCCTCTTCAGATAACTTTTTCATGTTTCGTATTTTTATGGACTTATGGTTTTTGCTAATGGACCCATTTAACTGTCTAATGCAATAAACCATGAAATGGTCACTCAGTGCAAGCCTTAGGTTTCCCGATTTAGAGATGTTAATGGGGCAAGTCGTGGCAATATGGTCTATTAGCGTTGCTGTTTCACAAGTAACCCTAGTTGGTTCCTCTATAAGTTGAGTAAAGCTCAGCAGGTTATAAATTCTGCAGAGATGCATTGCATTCATGTAATTGTATCGGTTATCAGCTTTCTTAGCAAAATCACTGTATGTGTCACCAAGTAAAATAAATTCATTGCCTTCTTGATCTAAGTATGAAAGAATTGTCTCAAGCTTGTTAGAAGAGTCAACAGGGTCACTTGGAGGACTATACCAAACATTCCGAATGTATGATTTGCTTTTAGAGGGTTGAATTTCTACACAAATTAGCTCTAGATCCTGAGAAGGCAGATCAGTGCGGCGAGTGTATTGAATTGGCTCCCTTATGTACAACGCAGTTACACTCTACCCTCATCAGCAGTTCTATGTTTACGTTCCTTTTGACACTCTAAAATAGTCGTAAGTTGTTTTGAGTGTGAATTTTCCATCTATGTTTCATTCAAGACAAATTACATGAATGCCTTTTTCATCTAAAAAGGATGAAATTTCATCAAGATGGCGGCGAAGAACATTGATATTCAGGGATGCAATGAAAAAAGCCCTTTCTTAAGTTCAGTATGCTGATGAATACCTATTGGAAACAGTAAATTCTTTAGATTCTATCATGTATTCTATCATAGGGTGTGGCTGGTTGAAGCATGCCTGGTTGTGGCTGGTTAATATCCTGTGCTAATAATACCAGAACTTGAATATCTAGTAAACCTGGAATTGCTAATAACTTCGGGTGTTGACAGGAGAACTTAATATCAAATGACTCTGCATAATTTTTGCATACTCCGCATTGCATGCATGACTCCGCATTGCATAAACAAAACAAGAACTAAAGCAAGGTGCTTACATGTTTCGGGAAAGAAAGGGGGCAAATTCGATGTCTAATCTTATGTCATTCATCAAATTAAAACATTTGATTATAGATTCTTCCTAAAATCACAATATGAAAAATTGAGAAACTTCCCCTAAGTGCAACTGAAGCTGTACGCGATTCCTACTTTTCAATCTGATTAGTGGAAACACCTTTCCGGGTATTCACTGTATATTCGAGACTAATTTCTGCTTAACATGAAGTTGCTGTTCGGTCCTCGGCATCACCTTCGCAAATCTGCTTGCTTTCAAACGATTCGTGTCTTCTTACCTACACACTTTGAACATGTAGGGAGGTAAACACGTTGAAATGGAGTTAAATTTGCCATTTGAATAAGTATTTGAGAAAAAGGAACGCGACTACAACATAATGCAGATTGTCATTATTTTCAGGAAATTGTAGGGTATTCACTGAATACTTTGAATATCCTGACGCTACGCCACTGGCTAGTCCCCTGTCCTTCCTTCTTCATTCTCTATTGGCTCCACCAACTCCCTGAATTCACTCTACAAAGTCCATGAGTGGGACATGATCATCTTCTGCTGTGTACGCAAAACAGACGCTGCCTCTTATCATCATAGATTCTGACCCACCAAATATATCCCCGACACGGTTTTTACTCTGCGTCCTTGTAAAAGGTTAACGAAATTTTTAAAGAGCATTCGGCAAAGAAATACCTTCTTTGGGTCTTTGCTTTTCTGTTGTAGAGTAACGTCGAGGAAAAGGAAGAATAGGCTCCTATGTCGTGGATCTATACCCTGAGAAGGGAATACTCCTTCCCACACTGTTATTCATCGCGTTGAGATTTGGGGTTTATTTGAGAACTGTTAAAAGTTTACTATTAACATGGTGTTCTGATCATGAGTAAATAGTATCCAGCAAATAATGTAGGAATACAGATTTAATAACTTAAGAATTTTAGTAACACGTTTCACTGGCTGTTTGTTTCGTAGTTTTAAGAATTTGAATAATGAGAACAACTGATCACCACTGCATACGGATTTGCTATACCAAAGCAGATAATAGCAGCCTTTATGTCAATAATATTCATGATAGTGTAACTTGTGTTTCTGCATGGGCCAAGGCTGTCCCACGTGTTGCAGGTTCGGTTCACGTATCGATGCTTTACTTGAACATAACTTTTATACTTAACACAACTGAACTGTAAACGATGCCTACGAACAACAACTAACAACTGACTATAAAACGATAGATACATAAAACAGATAAGAGAACTAGGATTGACAGTTGTCAATTAACGGAATCAGTCAATGTCTTAATTAGATGTCACTATATGGTGCCTCTCTGATCTGCTCTTGCTGTTTAGCACTAGGGGTTCCCATCATGAACCCTACAATAGGGATAGTCTTTATTGATTTGCACGTATTTTGGATATGCATGTGATTTTTCTTATCTTATTTGATCATTTTATTTTACAGATGCCTCATATGATGATTGCGGAGAATGTGTGGGTGGAAACACAGGTGAGAAATGGAATTATTTGAAGGACTGCAACGATACCTGTGGTTTGGCAGAACTAGATGACTGCAATGTATGTCAACCAAAAAATGATTCTTTAAGAATAGACTACAAGGATTGTTTCGGTGACTGTCATGGTGAGGGCAAACTAAACAAATGCGGTATATGTTACGGCGGCACATCTGGAGTGGATGAAACAGAAGGAATGGATGTTTGTGGTGTGTGTAATGGAACTAATTCAACATGTAAGGGATGCGATGGTGTACCAAACAGTGGTAAAAAGTACGACTTTTGTGATGAATGCTTGCATCCAAATGATACACTTTTCAACAATACATGCATTGCATTATTAAAATTCAGTCCCACAACCTCTCCAGTGGCTGGTGGTAGAGTATTATTAGTAGAGAGTGCAAGAATTCACAACTTAACTGTAGCAAGATGCGTTTTAGTCCATCAAACTGGAGATATTCTTGGTGCACGTGAAGTAACAGTGGGTAAGCCATTTGCAGAGTTATAGTTAATCATATCTCTACATCTACAAATAATGCTATGACTAATTTCTAACCATGATTAATTTCTTAAACATGAAGCATGATTAATGGTGGCTAAATGCTACATTTTTATTATATTAGGATTTGCTATGCAGCGTTTGATTGTAACCATCACAAGCTGTCTATATTAGGACAATTTATTTCAAGGCCTAAAATAAGTGTGGTTCTGACTCATTTTGTGGTTTTGTAAATTAAAACTGTGGTTCTGTAACTGGGGAAAGTGTGGATTTGAAAAAAAGCAAAATAAATACCACTCCAGGTCACGCATGACTCCATTTCCAGTCCGATCGTATGTTTTATGCTAGAAATAACATTAGTCAGTGAGTGCCGCGTTTTACCATTAAAAACAAACTGAGCCAACCTGTTTGCATTACAAAATGCAAAAACTCAATGCCTTATTTGTTTGATGGTCAACTGGCCATGCGTATCTCCCCCCGTCTAAGAAGAAGAAGGCGCAGGAATGCAAGAAGAAAGCCCGAAGAAAATTTCAGCAAAACAGTTAAACGTGTTTCTTTTAAATAAAGTAAAGCCACGCCCAATTTTCAACCTTAAGTGCAGACCACACCCAACTTTCAAAAATTTGCACTTGTAAAAATTTGTTATTTTAGGGCCTGACTTATTTACAGTCAGAATTGGTTCGAAAAGCCATTACTAGAAGTCTATTTTCCAGTGCAACTGCTATGATGTAAAGTCATGTTTACACTACAAAGCAAACCCGATTTAAAATCACGTTAATCCCAGATATAGCAAAACTTCAAGTCTGATCGGGTGAAGCCCAGGTTACTAATTGGTATTATTATGATAAGGAGTGATTAGGAGAAATAGAGAAATCGGTAAATTGTCAGAGAATTTTATTTTTGTAATGAATATTGGGAAAAATCATAATTTTCAATGAAAATGTTATAGAAATCAAAGGATTTTGTAAGGTTTCAACTTTTTGACTACATTTTGATAATGAAAAAATTGGCAGTTTGAGATCTATATTGAACAAAAGTAGAAATATGAACAATTTTTTCCAGTATTTTCAGGAAAATCAGGAGAAAGTCTGGAATCTTCAGGACAGACAATGGATTTTTTGAAAGAAAACGTTAAAAGTAGCAATTTATTGAGAAGCAAATTTCAGCAAATAGAGACCGAGAATCTGCTTCTTTGCAATGAGAATTTGCACCAAAATAGGTGTAATCTCGACTAAAATACTACAAAAGCTCAATTTTAGTATGGCAATTGACTTCAATGAATAAAGGCACTGCTAAAAGGTGAACTTCAGGATAATAGCGGCAATAGTAATGGCAGTGGTTTGATAATGAGTATATGTGAAAGAATAGACTGGAAAACTCATTAAGCTAATTGTTTTTGCAGGGTATTGCTCTCTGTAACCTTTCATTTAAATTAATTTCATTTCATAAATTTCTTCAATATTGTTGAAAAAGCATACAGTAATACAATAGTTGTACAAAAAACATAAAACCAGCAAGATAACGCAGAATACTGAAAGAAATTAACCATTTGATTTAAATGAAGTAAAGTAAATTAAAGTGCAAAAATAGGTAGCTTCTGCAAGTTTTGCAGTGGCAATTAGTGCCATTCCAGGCTTTGATTTCTTTTTATTAATATGGCTAAGCTATGAGCAGTGTAAATTTCAATGAGTTAGTACCAAATATCACTGTAATCCGGCAGGCAAAGCTTGCAATGTTGCTTAATTCACAAATTTTCTTCTATAAAGCAGTTCATTCACAATCATCCTCAATTTGTTCTTTTGAAAATTTACATTTTATATGATACTCTCTTTCCTCTAATCCACTGAACAGCAACATGGAGTCGTTGAATAAGCAGCTCCCTAGAAAGCCCTTCCAAAGATTTCACTTCGAATTTAAGGCTGCGCGATCAACGACAGGGGTGAGCGAAGTAGAGCACACGATTAAAAAGGATTTGATAGCAGAACATAACTAGCTTCTTCTTTGGAACAATTAACAAGAAATGTGATTTTGGCTGAGTGCTATAGTTGAAAAGAATCTTTTGTTTCTAAGACATCTTTAGTTATTCTGACTCTACTTCTAGTAAGCACAGTTGAATCACTAACAGGACGCAGTACTTAAAAAACACCGACTCGTATTTTAAGACCAATGCAATTAATGTTGAAAAGAAAGTATGGTTTGAATATGGTACATGTTTTCTTGAATGTTTGGATCATAATGCGACCGAAGACTCTTGCTTTTCTACTATATTTTTACTGCCGCAAGAGCAAAACTCAGTTAGCTTTGTTAAACGGGTTTCAAAATTTCTAAGTAAGTTCTCAAATGAAGGAAGTAAGATTATTCATCCTCTCAAAACAATGATTAACCATTCGCCATTACTGAGAGATGCCAAAAGCTTTTAGATTCACTTTGCAAAAATAGGACTGCAATTAACCAGACCTTATTAGCCATGATAATTTAGGCTACGCTGTGCAAAGCAATGAGAAACAAATATCAACACAATCAAAATCAATACAAAAAGTTTGCGTTTCGAGAAAGAGTTTCCTGGTTTGGCCTACTACTAAAAGCTAAATGAAAACAGCTGCCATCAAAAGAAATAGGCAAGCAAGCATACTATGCAAAACAAAAAAAAGCAAAAGATTATACTACTTCTTCTACTACAAATAATATGCATATAACGAGGAATCAAACGATTACCAAAAAGTCCCAGCTTTTTCATGGAGAGATTGGTAAATTAGTAGAGAAGATAGGTGTGAAGTCAGATGTTAAGGAATGATACTTAGCTTTCTTTTAATTGATATTAATTTGTGTATTACTATTTTTTTCAAAATTAGTTTAACTCAATACATTGCAATTTACAACCATACACCTCCTTTAATGTAGTGTAAAACTGGCTATTTCCAAAAAGTAGTAGTCCAGCGTAGTTTTTTTTCAAACTTCAACATAGTTTTAACATCCAAAAGAATACCAATATGCGTCTTGCTAAAACTAGGCAATGTAAAACTGGATGTTGGGATAACTACACAACGAACAAAAAAGAGATTTAACAGTGAAGTACAATGGAATAAAAAGTATCAAATAGAGCACTTCTCACAATTTAATAAGTCAGGGCTTGCCTATGGTTTATTTCAATAGCAGAGAATAATATAGGTAATTTTTCTACTAGTTATGTTGATGAAGTTGGATAAAATGTGTTCTTGCAATTTTTCACTGTAATCGAGAGATTTAGGAAGAGTAATAAAAGATTCAGCAGAAGATCAATTAGTGCCAAAGGCTCCCAGAGATAGATTTATAGGCTTATGTTGATTATAGTTAGGAATCCAATAGTGCGCTTTAAAAAATAAAAGACGTTTTCTTAGTAATTAAGACAAGCCTGGTCGAAAAACATTACCTGTGACAAAAGAAAGGGAAAAAAAGCAGGGAGATCAGCATATTGTGAACAAACCAAGATTGGGCAAGGTATTGGTTATGTAGTTTTGGACAGAATCATGTATCCAGGTATACCTTCCATGTTCTAGATATATTTTACAATGTGCTGCCAAGTTTTAGATTGCCGGCAAAAGGAAGACGCTAATAATTGAGATATGGGCCACTTTACAAGGCTTTTAGCTGTACTGTGGACCAGAGCATCGTCAATACTGTGGAAGAGATAGTGGCTGAAGATCAAAAACCAGCATTCGAAATTGAGAGAATCATAGAGCATCGGCAGTGAGAGTGATACCAATCGTGATTCTTGCCCTTGGAAAAATGTCAAACAACGCACAGGCCTGGCATGACAAGTTAGACATAGTGTGACGCGCACTGTTGTCGGCACTGTTAGCTAATGTATTCTGGAAAGCTATATGTTTTTAAGCTGCGGAAAGTAGCTGTGACTAGACAAAGAGGACCCAGAAGAACACTAAAGGATTGAAGAGAATGACACAATAGAATAATTGTCTGAACTCCAAGACATGAACGGCCTTCCAAGTACTTTTTTATCAAACATAAAAGCTTACATAACAGAATACCTAAACGTAACGAAATACTAGACTAAAATACAATGATGGAACCCCGAAGGAACAACATACCATGACTACTCCCTTGCATCGAACTTATAACTAACAATTTAAGACTTCATATAACTACTTTATTGCCTTTCACATCTGATGCCCATAGTTACACAATTTTACATTTAGAGACCCGGGTTGGGAGGTATAAGGTATGACAGCAGAATCAACTGTTCCCGAGCTGCGCAACGAAAAAGGGAAACACGGAGGCAGATGTGAAATTGGTAAATAAAGGAAATGAGCACGCTCAAACATTATGATAAGGACTTAGTGGTTACGAAATGTGACGTTAATTGAAACGACCAATTGTATGCACATACTGCAGATTCAGCCTGATTATGTTCCTGTTGGGACTATTTGCGAGGAAATTATCACCATAAAATAAAAACTACCTCAGTACCTCTTTTGGAAGATTAGTTTATCCATAGTCTATAGAAAAATCCTGGTCTGGATACCTTTTGTTTTAGGTTATTGTTACAGTTTGTTTGATTCACGTGACCAAAACCTGTGCATTGCAACGCCATAGCAACGCAGCAATATATCTTGCACAGTTACTATTATTGCCAGATCACTCGATTAATAAAAGAGAAATATTACATTTAGCCGCACAAGTACCGCTAAAGAAGTAGAAGTAGGTTAGAACAGTTCTTTTAAGGACTTTTTGAGAAGATAACATCATTCACAGAATGGCTGATGCCTATGGTATCATTTGTTGAGAAACACTTTATATTATTATGGAATGGCTTTATGACGATATTTTAGATGAGGATTTTAATGAAGAACTAAGTAGGATTTAGCAAAATTCAGCTATACACTCCTCGCATGTATTTTATATATCTTTTTGAATTAGGTAGGAAAGTATCGGTAATGTTTGTGGTTTCACAGGCCAAGAAGGTGCTGTTGATTTAGGCTTGTCTCTTTATGTTCTTGTACGTTGCTCAAACAGGACAGTTCGTCTATAATTTCTGCTCCAGAGAATATAAAACGAGAGGTAGACTTTCTCTTCATATCAGCTTAAAACATAGCTCCAAATCTGCATCCACGATAGAATTTTGCAGCATTTTTGATAATTAACAACAAGCCATTATTGATGAAAAATGCTACTTGAATATAATTACAAAGAGTATCGCTGCCTGCCAGCTAACTGACATGCAAAAGAAGCATATATTCAAGAATTTGCAAGCTATATTTGTAGAGTTTACGAATAATAGTGATGCTGAACATTTCTATTCAGAATACTATGGACTAATAATTTTAAAGAAAAATATGCAGCTGCCACTTTGCAGCTTAGTGCAGATATCAACAAGATGGCTCCATGACAGATCCATAAATTGTTAGTGCATACAACAACATTATACAGGAAAGTGAAATTTATATTGATCAAGAAATAACTGATAATCTCCTAGAGTAAATGCTTTCCATTTTATTTACGAGTACGTGCTTTCTCATTGGTCAAGGATATAACTGGGAATCATTCTTCAGCTACAAAAGCTAAAAGGGCAAAAGGCCTGCGGAAAACAATAAAGAAGTCTTCTGATAAACCAGCAGTAGCTGACTAATATAACTTAAAACCTCCTTTCCACTTGTTTAATTGTCATTGGCCATAAATAATCCATGTTCTTGGCATAACTATAATATTCTTTTAATATATTATTTTTACAAATAAAAAAATTCTCTATTCATTCTTAGCTTGTCTAATGTATTCTATCTTATGAGGTATATCAAACAAAATTTTTCATAGTTAGAAAAAAAGAAAAATTTATGATATTTGCAGTGAAGTTTTGCAGTTCTACATCAATATGAGCCACAGCCAGGAACCCTTTTTTAAGGACTGGTTGTCTGCAGCATACCAAAATGAATGGTGTTTTTCCCTATGACCTCCTTGCGCGTTACCTGTAACTTGAAGAATTGACCCTTGCATGCGTATAGCATTGGATTGGTACCCAAATGAATGCAGAGAAGGACTCTCAGCCAAGAGCACGTTTTCTCCCAAAATACTCTTCCAAAAGATCTTGATTAAATTTTTCAGTCAAGACAACAGGCATTCTACTCTCTAGCAAGAAGTGAGTGGCCTCTATGACTGAAATGACTGTCATGACCAGAACTTTATGCGTTTGGTGGGATAAAACCATTTTTTCTCTATCAATTGTTCATTTATCTTTTTAACACTCTCTTTCCAACTGTTCGAAAATACCAAAACTTGATTCTTTAGCCACCTTCATCATGGATTATTAATTGACCGATAAGGAGCTATAATTTTTTCCTTTTCAACATGCCCTCAGTATGATTTCTAACATTAAGGCAATCAAAAACTTTCAATGTAAATGCAAAAGTCTGCAATTCCAAGAATTGCTTCTGAGTAGAAACTTTTTAAGACTTTTGAGATACTACTGCTCAAAACCTGGACTGCAAGGCAAACGTTCATTACTGAATATGGTGTTAGACTGGTATGATCATTTGACAGCTTTGGCAACAGCTTCAGCCCATTGTTTAATTCATCATAAACCTGATTCACAACATGATACCAAACAATATCTTTTCCATAGTTTCATAGTTTGCGTGCATCTTTTCCATTCCCTAAAATGTAACATCAATCAACTTGAGAACTAAATAATATATTCCTTCATAAAAATGACAATGTTTTTGACAAAGGAAGAAGGTAAAATTATAGACCAAGAGCTTGGAGCTTGGAATTTTTTAGCCTTGTGCATGCGACTAAAAGTAAAAGGAAATTCACTGTAATTTCTGCAAGATATAACATTGTAATACTTCTTCATAGGTGATTGAAATACAAATTTGAAAATTTGAGCATACCAGAGTGATAAAGACAATTTCTTGTTGCTTTTATTAGATGAGGTGCATCTGCAAAGAACCAAATGTACCTTTGCGTTGCTGCCAACAGATTCATGGTTCTGTGCACAATTACCTCAGGTTCATCTTTATTGTCAAGCAAATGATGCATTTTATAGAACTTCCTGTTTGGAGATGCTCCATCTGAAACTGCAGCACTGACTGTCAATGCACATGTCATTCTAAGATAACGACAGTCTACCGAACTTTGGGCATAATTTGATATGAAGTAACACCTTTTGTACCATAAGCCAAGCTAAATTTCAGATTAGATGCTTATCCTCTAACAATGTACACTGATGCATGTGTATCCATGTCATTGACATCATTGAGGGAAGAGAAATTAAGCTCAGGATCTCCAAGGTCATTACCCAATCAAATTTCCATAGTATTTATCAAAACCGTATTTGCTTGGATTTTCACTTCATCGAAAGACAGTACACCATATCGTTGGTAGCCAGTGAGGCTTTAAGTTGTTTGCATCAGTGCAGCAACAACTTCTGAATTGAATCTAGGAGACGGCTTGATTGCATTTCTATAATCCCTTAATGTTCTTCTGCAAGGCAATGTCATAGATGATCGTAGCTCATCATATGCTGAAGATGACTTTGATGCAAAGGGGAGGCAATATCGTATGATCATATGTTGATACTTGATTGAACCGCTAGCATCGGCTGCTTTTTGTTGCTGCTGCCAAGACAGTTACATAAATGGTGACACATATGAATGATTTTCTGTCAAAATTTCATTAAAATCATCCTTATTTCTTAGCTAACTAGAAAACCTTCTGTTTCACTTTTCATGCGCTCCATTTCTTTTTCGCATTAGTTGCTTTTTCTCTTCCTTGTTTTAAAGCAAGTTCTACACACTGACGATGTCTTTTAGATAGAGGCACACACAACTTTGCGGGAGCATTTAGATGCTAGTATAACTTTTGATAACTCTTTACTGCCTTCTTTTTATTTTTCACCTGAAAAACTTCACAATTACCACAAGAATCACTGTCTTCTCTTTTAATGCATTATCATACATGAACGGAATCTGACAAGCAATTCACTCACGGCAACCCATCAGTGATATCAATCTTACAAGGAATGACATGAGACATAAGTTCAGGGTGACTTTTTACAGAAACATCACCTTTCACACCAGAACAAAGTTTCATTGATTGCATTTAGGCCAACAAATTTGAATTAGTAATATTTCTCAGTTATCTGCAAAATTTTTTGTAAAGATCATTATCATATGGAAGGAGCAAACCAAACACCACACAAGTATAATTCAAGTCCTCAGTCACTACGATTTGATAATTTGGTGTACCATAGAGATCTTGCATTTGCTTGAAAGAAACTTTTTTATCAATGACTTATATATTCCAAGAAGATAGGTTACGATTCTTTAGCTTTCTCGAGAGATTACTGATATCTCTATAAAGGGATCCCCTCTGCTTATCAGCTATTTCTTTCACAACATATAAATATCGTCTCTCTGTAGTTCTTCGGACTTTATGTGACTTCACGAGAAGATTCAATGTGGCACAACACTATCCTTAAGACGGTTTAGGCCAGTCTCTAAATACAACATTTTGACACATTTTGTTCAAAAAGAAAATAAAATCATTAAGTTATATACTTATAAATAGTAATCAAATGGTCTTTAAACAAGATAATAAATGAGGAAGGTGGAGTAAATAGTCTTTCCTGAATCCTGATCAATGAAATTAAATAACTTTCTTGTAAATTCGACGTCTTCCTCTGAAAAATGGCGTTTGCAGATGAAGACATTCCCAGCAAGCACTCTTTCTCTGAACATACTAACTACTGCTCTGAACTTTCTAATGCTTCCAACTAAATCCTACTGCCATTTAAAAAATGTTAACCGACTGACCTTTGATGCTGGTAAAACTGAGTTCATTGCTGCAATGAATCGCTATACATATAGGGCTGAACTGCGGCAATAATACTTGCCACAATACTGTTGGTAATTGTTCTCCCCAAGTATCCTATTATGATATAAATGCATGTTGAGATGGAGTCATTCACACTGAGTTCACTGGGTCATGAACAATAGAAAACACCCCAGCCTTACAGCTACAAAAGAATCTCCCAGTGCTCAGTTTGACTGACAATTTATGCATGTCCATCTTAGAGAAAAACTTATCATTTATGGCTTTCCACTCCAAAATACGTCAAAGTTTTTGTCTCATGCGTAGATTTTAGCCTTTGCATGGAGCTCAATTGAACAATGGTAAATGTATTTCCTGTGCTTTCATAAGTCGTGTCCACACTAAAAAAACTAACCTACAATACTCGCCAAAAGTCCTGGGACACTTTGAATATTTTTAATCTGGACGGAGCACTCACCCTCCTCCTCCCCCTAAACAACGTTGGTTACTGAGAGAAGTACATTCTGTAACGGAAAAAATTTTCGTGCACACTTACGCCAAGTGTCTCAGGAATAGATCAACATTGTTTTACGGGGAAGGGGGTTTGCATTAAGGCGTGATGGTTGAAATGCTGAGAAAGCTATGGTTTTCCTAATTTTTTGAAATTTGTCCCAGGGACTTTTAGCAAGTATTGTAGGTTCGCCCCAGATTTCAACTAACCCAGGTTAGATTTTCCTTGTGTGGACACAACTAGCATAGGTTCGCCCAGGTTAGTTTAGCCTAGCTTCGGAGGTGGTTTCGACCTAGGTTCGCCCCATGTTAGTTGTGAAAAATGTAGTGTGGACACAACTTGAGGCAAACCTAGGTTAGCTTTACACTTAAGGCATGCGCAGTGGCGGCTTCTGTAATTTGATTGTTGCTTTTCAGTGCTTTTCTAAGTGTAAATTGTACCTTTGTATCCATAATTATTTATTGCCATCAGCAGCGGCAAAACTGACGCTCTTACTTCTTTTCAAAAGCTCAATTCTTCTGTATTATTTCAACTACAGTATCGCAACCTTTGTTATCATTGCGATTTTTAGAAAAATACTTGAATTACAAGTGATAATAACGTACACGTTGTTCTTGGCGATGTTTGATTCAAATTTGTAACGAGGATTCAGAATAGCATATCTCCTGTACATGTGTAGATTCTCTTAACTTAGGTTCTCCTCAAGTTTCTGTCCACACTGTAAAATAGACAACTTCAGTGTGGACACAACCTGGGTTCGCCCTAGATTAAACTAACCTGGGGCGAACCTAGGTTAGTTTGTGTAGTGTTGAAACGGCAATTTATCTTTAAGAATTCCTTTTTCAGCATAGTCTATATTCATATTTTCACTTATAGATCCATCTAATGAAGGGATGTTCAATATTACAACACCCGAGGCTCCTGTTGGTACAGCTCGACTGGAATGCTCATTTGGCAGAAGCACAAAACGGGTTCCCGTTCCTCACTTACAGCTTATATACTATGATCCTGATGCTCTCTCTATTACGACAGTAAGACCAACAGAATTAGATTTAAATTCCCAACACATTGAGCTGAATGGAACCGAGTTTAATCAAACAAGTATGTTCATTTTATTTTGCATGAATATCGTTGCTGTTTGTCAAAGATAGTAGAAACAAACAGTAATAAACAACTTGATTCAGTTAAAAACCTCTCCAACGGAAAATAAACTTCCCTTTATAGTTGTGTGCTGTCCTTTGATCCAATGCGTTTCTTCTTAGGGGAATCCCCTAGCATGAATCCCCAAGTTTAAATGATGGAGTGTGCAGTGTAAGTGGATCATCAAAAATGGATATAACCAATTATTCCTTTTGTACATTTTAGCTCTGAGGGAAATGCTCAGTTCGATTAATCTCTTGGATAATTGCGAATTAACCACCAAATATGCATTCTAGTTATCAAAAAACAAAATACTGCAATGAAAATTTTTCAATTCTGTGCAACGGATGCAGTGTTAGATTACCCACCTTCTAAAATACCCCCGTCCCAACAGAGTTCATACAGTCTGGCAAATCAGGGAGGAAATATCAAACGTTAATTCTTGGAAAGTCAAGAAGATTTAGGGAAAGTGTGATGATTTTTTATAAAAATTTAAATCATCTGGTTGAATCAAGGAAAAAATTGAACATAGTTGCGTCGCGTTGTTAGAATCTCTAATTCTCTAAGCGTATTACTGTACGGCACATAAATTAATGTCCTAAACACTTGCTAATTTCTTTCAGAGAAATTGATGCCCGTTGCTTACCGTTTGCATCATGATTAAAATTAAATACAATCTTTGCTTGTACTGGTATTTCCAAGGCTTCTGCAATTGCTCCGTATCTACTCAGTAGGATCAGGAAAAATATGGTCTTTTCCCTTAGCCAGGGAGAAAGTATCATTTTCTACCCAGAGAGTAAGGAAAGTCAGGAAATCATTCTCTTAATTAAAAATCAGCAAAGCATTATAGAATTATAGAAATGTAAACCTCTCTAAGCTAGGCAGTCTACAACTGCTTTGCCTGAATAACAGTACAGATTAAATAAGCGATAATAAGAGTCCTAAAAAGTCATAAGTTCAGGATTTAGCAGTCTTTGTTTTTCCGGAAAGAAATGTAGTACGTCGCTCGAATGGAAATGGCCATTAGCTTTCTTACATTACATTCTTACAATAAGTCAAGATCTTTCATCATGTCGAGAAAAGAAGTAGCCGAAGTAGAATTGAGACTTTCATTTTATATTCCACTGCGTACAATAGTAACTTCACTTAAAAAGGTAGTTACAATTGGCTGGCCTGATCATAATAAAACAAATTACTAACGATAACATGACTTACAACAAGGACAATAACAAGAACAAAACTACTATGGATTGCATCTTAGATTGAAAGAAGTTCTGGACTATTCCACGGCTTGTTTCAAGGGCAGAGTATGTAATAAGTCATTCGAATGATCTTATTAGACAGCTTTGTGATTAGGTAGCGCCGGTGTCCCATATCAACAGCTAGAGCATCACACATTTCAATGATAGAAGAAAATTGTCTCCCGTTATGACAATACAAATGACGATAAAGATAATTAGTATAGACATAATAATAATAGTAATATAATAATACAGCATTCTATAAACATCGATGGTACAAAAATTCCAGAGGTAGCTACAATCTAGAGTTTCCCAAATAATTAGCTTAATCTGTTCACTGTTTTCTTTGCACAGTTGCTTGAAATTTTTTTACTGAATCATAAATCATGTACTTTTTGAAATTACAATGTAGCAGGAAGTAGAATAAATCTTTTTTTGACTTTTCAAAATTTAAATTTACCAAAATAAGGTACGCGTGGAAGAGATTACTTGGTCTATATGCCATTAACAGTTTTGCAACTGTGTGGGAGTGCAAGCGTCATGAAAATCAATTCATTTTTATCTAACAATAACTACTCTCAGGTGCCTAATTGAAATCGCAACTTCTTATTAATTTTTCAAAAATTTTCCACTCAGGACATTCTTATTCCAACCCATCTGCATATTTATGTTTGTAAGATCTCACCCAGAGCAACTTTTAGAAGAAATACGTTGGCATGCTAGTAAAACATCTCATCGGAAAAGAACGTTTATCATATGTTCTGTATGATTTAGCATTGATTCATTCTGTGAACTTGATAATATTGCTTTGATGTGAATATTGACAAGGAGCAATTGAATTTTCTACAAATTTTTTTATCATTTTCCAACCCCCCTCCCGTTTATTCCAACCCCTTATTTAATTTTGTTTTGGGGAGTTTTCCAGCCCCTTCACCCAAGTATTCTAATCCTTCATCTGTTAGGCACCAAATAATACCAAGAAACAAAGATAATTTTTTAGATTTCTCAGTCATATTGGAATTTGCTAAGTGATAGAGTTCAATTTACCTGTCATTGTTGATGACGTCATCAAAATACATTTTTAGAATTTCTACATTTTGGCCATATTGAGTGAGAGAGAGCATCATAAAATGCGCGCGGAGTAACAATGCTAGGTGACTATTATGAAATTTAAATGAAAAACGCCCATCTAAAGACAGAAAACTTGCTATACAAATCACTGTATTTTTCTCCTGGCTCTAAACATTTAGAACCACGCTCAAAGTACAGTGATTTGATAGGAACTATATCAGCATTCAATTGCTTATATCTCGGCCATTAATTTTAAGATAGAGCTGAAATTTGTCAGAATTTGCCATTTCAAAGTGCTTGTTTAGATTTTATAATCAAAATTATATTATTTTAAGAATGACATTTTCGTGAGGTTACACTAATGAACTCTACTGCTTAGGCATTTTGGAGTTTTAGTCCGAGCCATCTATAAAGGATATCGGGATGTTTGGTCAATTTTTACCCCCCTCTCCTATGTCCGGCCTTTCTATTGGAAAAGCAGGCCAAGTTTATAAAGGTGTCCGTTTTTCTTTGGCCTCTCCCCCTTGATTCGGAAAGTTCTGTGGATAGCCCGTCGCAGTGATCTGCATTGGACATAAAACAGACATGATTTCAGGAAGAAATCTCCCAAACGATATACAATAGACATATTCTGAACACTGGAAACACATAAAATGCACAAATCAGGCAAAACTCTGGTAGAGGGTCCTGACGTCATCACTACTGAACTCTATTGAGATTTAGACTTAGCTATCAAAGCTTACTTGTAGTCTATAGAATGCTAGCTGCACAGAAAAGTAAGCATGCGAACTGCGTTAATGCAAAATGGCAATCGTTAAAGATTTGAATATTGTTTATGCTAAAACAAGACGCTGACTCATTTAAGCATTTTTTCTCTACCTCAGCTCAGTTGTACTGTGCATATATGGCAGAAGGACATTCCATGCTAATTGAGGCAAGAATTCAATCAGCAGCGACCGCCATGTGTGATCTACCAAGGCCTCCTCATTCAATTATGATTCGCCTAACAGTAGTTGCTGCTAAGGAGGATGGCTCATTAGCAGACCTACAAAAACTTCCAAATGCTGCTTGGAAGAACCTTACAATTTATGCTCCACCTCCAAAAGTAATTTCAGCAAATCTCAGTGACGACTTCAAGAGAATAACGATTACTTTTCAAAACAGAACAGAATCTCGACAGACCGAATGCTCCGACATTTTTGAAATTGACGTAGAAGCAGCTTTTGGCACTGGAGCACGATGTATCATCGAAGAATTTACAAAGCTTGTTATCCATTTTGGTGATGGAGTAATCAAATTACCCACAAATTTAACTATTAAGGAAAACGTTACATATGCTTACGATGAATTGTATGCTCGCTCATCTAGGATTGTAGTCTCTGTAATGAGACCAACTATCATTCCTGCGCCAGTTGCAACTTTGACTGGGCCGTCTAAAGTTGGAAGATGTGACAGCTTTGTACTGAAGGCCAAAATTTCTGGGTTTACTGGAGACAGACCGGTAAACTACGATTGGGATATTAATTTTGCTGATACTGTTGATGCTGCTGTGCTAACAAATGATGACAAACACGACCTGGAAAGGCTGAAAAGCTTTTTCAACAGGACCCACACTGCTCCTAACCGCATTGAAATCACTTCTGATATGCTGAAGCAAAGCACTTCAACCAAGCACTTTGAGTATTCCATCTCTCTAAAAGTTTCAAATTTCCTCTCTGCAAGCAGCACCACCTCTATTGTCGTTCAGAGAGTAGATACCAACCCACCAATTGTCCAAATTCTTGGCGGTATGTGTTAGCTTTTAGCTTTGTTTATACTTTGATATTATTTTATGTTCTAATAATTGATACCTGTTAGCATCTATCTAATGCTTCTCTTGCAGTGTAAGAAGAATTTTTATCTCGGTGATCAACAGTTCCTTCTTTACTCCATTTGTACCATTTCCATCTTCGACATAGCGGATTTTGTATGTGATTGCTAAGTTCTCTGAGAGCCTTTGTGCATTGACAATGAAAGTGATGTTCTCCCACATTCTCTAACCTTGATTAGCTTTCAAAATATTTTCTCTGTAGGGTATTTTTTTGACATTAACAGTATCTGATTTGCATACTATATTTGTGTATACTCTACCCTCTCTTCTAGTATTTGCGGACGCCTATGTAAAGCTTTGTACATCTTTACATCGGACTTTTAGGCAACGATTCTTCTGAAAGCAGAAGTCTATGTGACTTGCATTTTATTATTTCTTCGGATTGAACTTGTGTAACATACATCCCCTGAACATTGCCAAGGCAAATTTTCCATTCTGGAGCCAATAAAGTGGTCTAACTTTGTATTTGCAACCTGCTATCATCAGGAATGAATTGATTGAAGGCAAAGATTACTTTTGCCACCCGGAGCGAGAGGATTTTAAAACTTTCTTCCTTTGGATGCAATTTTCTTGCAATTATAAACACGCCGAAGTACAATATGCTTTGCCCAAATTGCTGTTTTTGTTAGTTTATGCAGTCCCTGAAGCTTTTGAATGGCCTTGGTACTAACAATTACAAGGGATGTTTGAGAGGGCTAAAGTGCCCAAAATTCTACAGACCCTCCTGTTAGCACCTAAATTTTTGAAGGCACTTTCATGACCTTTTTCATCTTTTTATAAGCCAATTTGAAAGGCGTGTTTCGCTGAAATTTCCGCTTCTTGCTCACTGTCTGAACTTTCGCAGTGCTAACTCCTCAACATTTCTTCTCTGGGGCCACCTATGACACTTACAGTCATTGTATTGATTATTAGTTTACTTGTCACTCTATTGTTGTCTATGCCAGTTGGGACGTCTTATAATGCTCTATCAGCTGCCCTAAAATTTTAAGAGCTCTTTTCTGAAAAGTCCTTTTCTCATGTGGCAGTACTTTGCCGATTGTCAGTTGATAAACTTTCATACACTCCTTGCATGCATTGTTTAGCACAAGCTGTAACATTCCTTTAAGAGTAGCATCTCCCTTTTTCTTATGCAGTAAATATATAAAGGCATTCTGCTGATTCATCAATCTTCATCACAAAACCTTTGTATCAAATTCAAATCCTGTAATCTGCAAGTTTTGAATTGCCATGCAACTCGTCGAGAGAGTTGTGGCAAACCATTTGGACCAAACCTTTTGCATAATACACTGGCAAGTCATTGGACATTGGGGAAGACAAAGCAACTCAGGTTCTGTATTGTTACTTTGGAGCAGGGTTCCTTTTCCATATCCTAGAGTCTTGAGAAAACTCACAAGACTCCTTAACTTCTTTCAGTTTCTAAATTTTCTGTATTTACTCTTTTGTGTCTAGGGATAAAAGGTCCTGTTAGACATGGGAGAGGAGCCAACAATTTTCATAGCTACTGCTATCCTTGTTGAAGTTATGCCATTCTTTTATTTATCAAATTTCAATATATTTGATTGGAAAGAAGAAGCTGAGAGAGCCTAAGTGCCATGACTGGTATATTTTTGATAACATAGAAAATTACATTATCATCATACATCACATGAACTCTGTATCTTTTCTACACACTTACCTATGCGTTGACGACTTCTATGCTTTGTTTGGAAGAACCTGTTCCAAGTTTGCTACGCCTGAAAAATGAAAGTTAGATGGATCTAGCCCATGAAATATGCTTAAATTCAAAATAGCACTTCTACTTTGATACATACCAAATACTGTGAAAGAGGGGATCTTGGGGCTTTTCCTGCTTCTACTTCTCTTACAACCTTTTCCCTCTTTCCTTTCTTTGGTAAAACTTGAAACTACAAGGATAAATGTCGATTAAAATTTCTCCTAGTTATTAGTCATTGATGTAGTCTACTGCTTTTTCTCTAGAAAGGGTGTATCTTAGTTCTCAAAAGCACTTTTCTCAAGATTTACAGAGAGAGGTTCTAAAAGCTTCTTAATGCCACTTGAACGCATTCCTTCTTCACTTTATTGCTATATATGCTGATCCATTGTAGCTCTACCTTCTTTTACTGCTTTGTATACTGCGTGCGTAATAAAAGAAATTGTGAAGCTAATGACAGTAGAATAGGTCAATGGTATACCTTCTCTGTCCTTTTGTTTAAATGTAAATTTCTTATTGCATATCTAGCTTGGCTTTTTTCAGAATTTAGGTTATTGCTAGTTTTTACATGCGATTTGAACAGACATTTAAATATCAGAATTTAACATTTAAGTAGTTTGTAGTCTCATACTATCTTACAAAAACAACAAGGCTAAAATTATCTGAATTTAATTTATGGTCATTTGCAGATGCCACTCGCTATGTAAAGGCAACTGAGAAGTTGTTGATTATTGCAAAAGTTCAGACATCTTCATGCCAAACATCGACAGAAGCGCTACAGTATCAGTGGACGATATTCCCTGACGTTGAATTTAATACAAAATCTCAAAACACTCCTAGATTGCTCATCCCACCAAGGACGTTTAGACCTGGTAGCACTTACAAAATCTCACTAACAGTGAGGTATCCAAGCAATCCTACTGTATCGTCCACTACTGCTATATCTGTAACTGCCAATATTTCCCAGTTGGTTGCAAAGATCAAAGGAGGTCAATACCGAGCAATAGGTAGTTTTTGATAGCTTGCTTAAATTTATTATGTTGCCTTCCTGAAGGGTTTACACAGGATTTAAATTATAGTTAGGTTTTATGCAATACAACTCTTTTTCTACAGGGTCTATGATATATTGCATTCTAGATACTAAATCAGAGGGCTCTGAAATGCATTGAAGAAGATTGAACGATAGACACATAAGATAAATTTTATTTTTCAATTATTTTCTATATTAAAGCATATATATATATATATATATATATATATATATATATATATATATATATATATATATACACACTCTCTAGGCTCAAAAGTATTGCGCAGGTTGTTCGAAATGGCTGCCGCTGAATGAAGACTTTTTCACAGGCTATCCATAGCAGGGTGGCCAACAAGCCCGGAAACCCTGGAATTCCCGAAAAGCTCTGGAATTTGTTTGCCCCTGGAAAAATACCCTGGAAAACCCTAAAATTACAACCCACCCCTGAAAACTTATGTTCTGAAGTAGATTTTGCACGCATCAATCTTTGGCCTTGCAGTGCTGCTACATTCTTTATTACTGTAACGCAGTGGAGAAGATCTATGAGGTTTTTAGAGGGTAAAAACAGCGTATCATTTGTCGTGTGGTAAGCAGCTTCTTTTTCAAACATCGGAAACAAATATTTAAGTAAAGCGCAGAATGAAAGGTGGATGGGTACAGGCAGAAGATCTATATGTGATAATTATATTTTTCGACAGCATAGTCAAAAATACCCTGGAAAACCCCTGAAATTTTGCAGAAAATCCCCTGGAAAACCCTGGAAAAGAATTTTATTTCACTGTTGGCCACCCTGCATAGCCATGATAAGCGGGTAAATGAGCTGGCGTGAGTTTTCAAGCACAATGAGCCAATGCTTTCGTCTCTCTTGCTTTCAAACCGACAACAGAGGAGCGTGCCTAGGCCAAAAGAGTTGTCTTGAGAAGCGCGACTTCTTGTCAAGAAATTGAGGGAAAACAATCTTTCTCACTTGGAAGTAGCAACAGTCTTACGATGTCATGATAATACTTAACTGAAAATCTACCAAAACTTTGCAACAAATGGTTCTCTTCATTTTCAAAAAAATGCTGTCCGTTCAAGAGATTTTGTTCAAGATGGGAGATAGTTCTATGGAAGGTTGGCCAAAAGGCTCAGAATTGACAGCTTTGATCTCATTGTAAATGAAGAGGCAATGCCATCTTCAATGAAAAAGCTGTCTAGCAGCATTGGTAAGGTACATTCTTCTTAAGCATTTTCCAATATTCCTACCTTTCAAAAAGAGAGAAAAATATCATGAAATCATAAAAGCTACTGTCCACAGTCTGGATAGTTAATAACATGGCGGTAGGCCAATGGTAAGTGATTTTCTTTTGAGGCGAATGATGTTTTGGCTTTTCGCTTGATGTTAACCTGAAGAAATATATCATATAAAACTTTTTGTGCTCACTCTTATGAATTCAGACTCTCCCTTGTTTGGGGGTACACTGAGCCTAATAGCAACATTTACCTGATAGAATTCAAAAGAAAGTTTCGTAAGATTCAATACATTGGCATTCTCCAAGAAAAAGTTTTTGAATCATCTGCTGGAATTGTTTAGAAAGATTAAAGGTCATTTATCTTTCAGATGATAATGCATTCCCGTTTCAAGCCAGAAAAACAAAAATATACACCGAACTGGGTTGTATTGTTGTGCATCAATAGACAAGTAACAGTCGCAACTTAAATGCTGTTAGAAATGTATATCTTTGGTTAAAGAAGCTAAAACAATAGTTTCTTAATTGTCTGAAGACATAGATTGAGGCTATTGCTTGCCTGTTCAAAGGACTTTTCACTGAACTTTATGATCAAGCTATTGTAATCGATTCAAAGTTGCATCAAAGAAGTTGCAGCAATGAGAGGTCAAGAGATAAAATATTGAGACTAAATAATTGTTTGAAGTCATTCAAAGGCTTTGTTATAATATTTTTGTAGCTAATAAATTCAATTTTCGAACCATACCTGTTACAATTCTAAACATTTCCTGTATTTATTCTAAACTGTTGGCAGACTAAAAATAGCTTTATAAACTAATTAAAGCCAACATACGAGAATCCTGACAAATCAATATCTTTATTAACATAGAAAAAAACAAAAATTTTAAGTAAAACAAATGAGAATAATTATACTAATGACCAGTTTCTTAAGATATTGCTCGTGCAATGAGCGCCATTCCAGGATTTGACTTTTAGTTTCAATATGATAAAGGGCTTTGCAGATTTATTTCATCACTGAGGATATTCCAGAGTAGACTGCCTTTAAACTTCAATGAATTTGAACCAAATCTCTGTGATCTGGCAGGTGGACGCTCGCAGATTATCTTAGTTGTAAAGCCATACTCTACCACTGTGTTGGTGGAAAGACCCCACATATATGGAGGATTTAAGTATCTCCAATGCGACACGATTTGCTACTTTTGCTGATACATATCCACCATGATGAAATTGAGCAGCCTGTGCAACACTTTTGAAATCCAAGTTTATAACCTATTACACGAAATTAAACCGCTTACCTAACTACTCCGCATAGCAATGAAATTGTCTTAATTAAATGCGGCTTGATTTTTGCCGCGGTCCACAATAATGCGGCTTAATTAACACTCAAACAAAGAAAAATGAAAAGCATAGAAATTATGATAACGTGGTGATACCTATCTATTTTGAGACACTAAAGCCTAATCTCATCAGAGACATCATTGAGCGCTTGCCCACAGCGATAAAGAGCAAATAAGTTAAACAAGTGAGCGCTTAGACCCTCAATCGCAAGTGAGCGAACATGGCACTGCTTGCAGCGACAATGATCATTCATATTCATCTAATATTCAAGTTTTATGCACAAAACCTTTCAGCATAATTACAGAAAAAATAAAACAATCTACGAACTAAGTTATATATAGCGAAAAGTAGCTATTAAAATTGAACAATAAAAGCAAAACCTTTTTAACGTGGAGCTGCTCACAGGGGGTTATGTTTAGTTATGCCTTCCTCTTCATATACAATTTCAGTTGCCTTTTGAAAGTATTTGTTTTTAGCAACTCACGTATCTCTCTAGGCGTATTATTCCATTTCTTAAGAGCTGAGTAATGAAAACTGTCTTTATAGCGCTCAGTCATATGTTTATGGATTTCGAGATTTTGTCTATTTCTTGTATTGTAGGATGAGAAACTAAACCTTGGTTTATACTTTTCTAAGAAGCTATTTGGGCAAAGTTTGTGTATGATTTTATAGGTCATAACATTCCTATCAAAGTATATTGTGTTTTTATCCCAGGACATGACGATGTATTTTCAATTTTGGCGTTCCTAATAGTTTCAGAGTCCGTGTTTGTAGTCTCTGAAAGGCAGCATTTCTCGCATATGTTTACATACATTTAGCACTTCGAGCACTCGCTCAAAAATGTCTCTGACGAAGTTAGTCTTAAAAAAAAAAATTTTTTTAGTTTCTTTGATACAAAAGTTGGAAGAAAGATTATAATATCAGAATTTCGACCAACTGGTATTATCTAAGCCAGCAGAAAAGCACGTGATGTGAACTCTCTATGCAACCCATACATGTACTGTCAGGAAAAATGCTTTTGTAGCGTATTTCCTTTACATTTACACGATAAAAATGATGAATCCGATATTAAATCAATGAGCATATGAATACGATACAGAATGAATACGTTATATCGTGTAGACGTACGAATCCGATGTGATGTTATAACTTTTTGACTATGAGGTATATAGCCTCATTGTCAATCAGGTATGAAATCATATCGGATTCATGCGTCTACACGATACTGTTTTGATTCTGTATCTAACTCATTTGCGTATTGATTTTATATCACATTCATCATAGTCATTGCGTAGAATGAAGGGATATGCGCTGCAAAACCATATCGGATTCATTTAAGTCCGAAATTGTGTAAGCTGGCCCTAAAGCAGTTTTGAGGCGGGACATCTTGCAAACCTGCTGGGCGTGACCGAATAGCTAAGGAGCATATCTATGATCTCTTTCTCTTTGTACTTTCTTAATATAAAGTTTGCATTTGATTATCAAGAACTTCCGTTTTATCAGGAAGTAGAGCCACTTGGTGCCTGGCAAGAAACCGGTTTCATCTGCTTCAAATATATTTATAGAGCAGGTATACTGTTTTGAGAATGAAATAGCGGTTTACCGAATAATTGCACATTTTTGGCGGTGTTTCTTCCTCTATACTGACATGGTGGATCCATCCTGGTACAGGACCTAGATTATTGGTTGAACGGCTACATTTCAAGTGTGCTAGAAGACCAGATTATATGACTCAGATGACTGTCGAACTAACACAATCTTTGCATTTTTCAGGCTCTGCAGAGGATTTTGTACTGGATGCTTCCAAATCCTATGATCCAGACAGAGTCGTTGGAGATACGGAAGTATTCGGTTGGTACTGCACTGATAGTAACTCACGTCCATGCGTCAGAGCAGATTCCACTGACCCAAACCAACCTACGGACCTTACGCTTCCTCAAACAAATTCTATTGCTATCAGTAGTGGTACCCTGGTTCCTAATGAAGAGTAAGAGAAAGTTTTTTACTGAGAAATTTCTCGCAGGCTCATAGTGAAATGCTTAGCCGTATTTACTGGAAACAGCTTTTACGCTTTAAGTCTATGTAATCAATGCTGTTGCATTTTAGATTTCTCTTTAGAACGTCCAAAATACTGAACAGTTATGCTCTTTATATAGTGCTTGATATTTAGAGATTTATATAAATTTTGTAGCATTTTATCCTCCGCACCAAATTCGTTGATTGACTCGATAGGCTGTATTTCAGAGCGAGCTCGGCCATGCAAGATAGTGATGTTTATCACTCGAGCTGAAACACATGAGCTACTGAATTGCATTGAAAGTTACTTACAGAATTTTTATCTAGATATATGAAACAGATTTTTCATTACAATTATGGTGGGCCCCTCGTTAATGGGTCTGAACAGTAGCTCTAATAAGTTAGATAGTGTTCTTACAACAGGATGCCTAAACAATATATGACTTTTTCAGGTATACATTCGAGTTCAAGTACACAAAAGGGTCTAGGTCTGCTTCCCAGAAAGTATATATTACCATAGTGCCAGGGAGACCTCCAAATGTGAACATGAGACCACTAAAGAAAGAAAAAGTCAACTTTAATGATAAGATTGTACTAAAAGGGCATTTGACAACTAGAACATCTGCCAATACAGACGTTTGGTGGGAATCTGTTCAATATGAAGGTATCACATTGCTACATCCTGCACTTTCTTTATGTAATTTCTAGCATGCAAATTCATTCTACAATTTCAGTTACCAAAGTTGCTTATGCAAGGCATGAAAGTAAATTGTAATTGTGTAATAGACCTATGCGTAACTGTAACTTTCATATATATCTAGTGTGTCTTTCTCAAAGACAGAAAGTCTGATTATTACTGTCCGTAAAGCTTATAGAATATATCTCATTTTTCTAGATTTGATTTTTTGGAGCTCATCATATATCTTCTCGTACCTCCTAGTAGGTACTCTTGACTGAATAAAGACGTCCCCCACCGCAGACAAATGTAAAAAAAATTCCGATCAAGTCCATTCTATTCCTATCCCCTTGACTTTTGATATCTAAACGAGCTCCCACCAAAAACATATTGTATAGGATATACTTTTGCGTGCAATTACAAGCCATCATTGAGAAAAAAGCGCTAAACAGATAGGTTATATTATTCAAAATTGCTTTATTCCGTCAAGTTAGCAATGCTGCTTTGTTATAAACTTGCTGCAAGAAACCATAGCGTTTTCTGTAAAATGGTTGATCATTTTCCACCCAACAGTCAATTCCTACCTTTGAGGTTATTTGATTCCTGGGGATTTCCAGCCACCCCGCCCTATTATTAGGCGCTCATAAGTAGGTAAGCCCTTTCCTCTATTGGAAGACATGCACAGACAAAATGTGCTATGATAGAACAACATTTCAAGCTTTGCATATTTAGCAATTTACATTAAAGGTGCAAACATCTGTTTCTGAAGCGTGCAAATATTTTATTTTTTAGGGGGAAGACAAGTTCTTCTATCTGATTCTCAAGTAACAAATTCTGATATTCGCCATCAGATTAGTCGTGAAGGTGTTTCGTCGTTTGTACTAATTTTGAACAGTGGCGCCCTGCCAGAAGGTGCCGAATACAAGTTCAGGCTTAATGCTCAAAATGAAAATGGATTAGGCTTTGCAAGCATTACACTGACTGTTAATGGACCACCAACAGCTGGAATGCTAACATCTAGTATACTGGAAGGTATGCACTACCATGACTCCATTCAAATTTCATAGAATTGGTTTGTCCCATTGCCTCGATTATAAAATTTCATTCTTTGTGATTTCTTTTATGTTTTGGTTTATTCAACCTAACAAAATTGGCAATGTCATTCATCAACTCAGCAAAACAGTCTCTTGATCAATGTTATAAAAGAAGCACTAAGAGAAAAATATACAACGTATATAATGCATTATAAAGTTATTCGATGGAATAAATTAAGAAAAGGTTATGGACTTTGCATGGTTTTCAACAGATGCCTCATGCTACGCTACTACACTACACATGGTGGCCACCTCTCCTGGAAACTCCGGGGACCTCCTGGAAGGCAATTTACCTCCTGAAAAATACCCCTGAGAAATGTAAAACTCCTCGAAGACTTTTTGAAGTTCTTTTTTTTACAGTTCAACAATCTTCCCCATTAAAAGTTCCAAGGATTTTCAGCATATTTTCCCCATTTTTCAGTGGTGTTTTCCGACATTTTTGAGAGCATACTTCAGAAAGAATGTTCTTTCGACAAGCCCTTGGACTACCTGTATCCTCATCTACATTTGGATATGCACCCAGCGCTTTTGCAGCTAGGCTATTCCTGTAGCCCTCTACCGTTTTGATCCCATGTTCAATTTAAAAGAGATCATGTTATTTGTAAGAACTACTAGTGCAGAACATGATTAGTATGGGAGCTTATTCCGGTGCTTTATAGAGTTCACTTCTAAATTTTTTTCTAGGGGAAGCCCTTAGACCCCCATATTCTTCCATCACTCCTGCTCATCCACGGGGCTACACTTACCGTTCAAAAGGTATTGGCACGCTTGGATGAAAGAATGATGGCGTCGACTTTGCTTTTGGATGCTAACGATAAGTTTTTGCGATATGCAAAGCCTTATCTTCCACTGGTGCATATTTAAGCAATGTAAAAAATGCTAAAGAGTTTAAGAAGCACTTCAACTTTTACCTTATGCATTCCAAAATATATAATTTTGCAATTTAACTGCCGATAAAAGCATAATCATGGACTCGCATTAGAGGCTTCAAAACTAGAAAATTCTCATGACCTCAAAAATTTTTTGAATTCCTTTGGTCTCCAACTCTTAGTAAACTTTGTACAGTTCATGATTCAACGAACTTTTTGCACACAGAGAAATCTGCACTCCTTGGGCAGCCAACAGCTATTTCAATTTCTCGATAGCTTTTGCCATTTGTTCCAAAAAGCAATCTGCAACAGCTTCTTGAGCAATATTTCATGAGGCGTCAAAATTCCTACGTTCATGTTTCTGGCCTAGGACAAAAATACGGTTAGTCTTTTTCAAACACTGTGGTGCAAATGAAAAGCTTCGAAACATAAACAATGTTTTATGAAAGTTTCATGGCAATAGCCGGTTGTCCTATCTGATAAGATTTGATCAAAATGCATGTTGTTTGAAACCGTTAACATAAACGTACTTCGAAACTTTGAAGCGTGACAGCACCTTTTGAAAGGTAGTGTACTTGGCAGCTAAACAGTCTACTGTGTTCATTCTATGCTGATTATGAGTCAATTATGAATTAATTATGAAGCGCATGATTAGAACCAAAGAGCTAACAGGTTCTCCAAAAAAACTCTTGAAAAGCATCTTGGAAAGTCCTGGAAAACTCCTGGGATTACATTGCAAAATATGAGTGGCCACCCTACTAATTAAAACATTGATCTCAACAATTCTCTTAATTTCCGATGCTCTTGATTTCATAGCCTGTTGATCTTGAAATAATTTGTCTTGAATTCACTTGTCTTGAATGTATAGAACATCAAATGTCGATTCTGTTTACTGGTACTTTTCCAACTATTATTCTTCGTAATCTAAGTAATTGTAATCCTTATTATATATTTCATTAAATATGATAGATAATCTTCATTATCAATATAAAGATATGATTTTCAGTATGCTGGATCGACAGAAAAAGCATTTATTTAGCCATTTAAAAATAGGAATTGTTGGAATTCGACTCAGTTGGTTGAAAGTTCTTGCTCTCTTATATATAGATTTAGAACACATTTTGTTTTTTAAACGGTTTACATGTCTTTTTGATCTTCTACGGCATAACCAGTGGCTGATCAATGGAACTTTTGATTGTCACGTAAGGGAAATGTCATGAAATAGCGCATTGGTAACAGGTTGTGTTTAAGTGTGTCCAGTAGCTTTCATGAGAAGCTAGTGCTTTTGGCAATCTGACTAGGCCATTTTATTTATAGATATATAAAGGGTACTGCAAGATCAACACCTATGTTTAGCAGGAATTAGCACCAAACAGTGCTTGCTTAAGCAGTCATCGAAAACGCACGATGCAATCATGCTAAAATGAGCATTGCTGCATTGAAGTCAACAAGAAAAAGTTAGCTTAGATACATTAACTTTTTGTTCTGCTTTTCAAATACATGAATTTATCATCATTGTAAAGCAGTAGAGATCGTATTTCATCCAGGTATACGATGCACCATTTAGCATAAGAAACACCACAAGCTCCTTTGTTCTGAGGAAAATTGGTTAAGCTTAGCTTTTACACTGTTTGCGTAGTTCCAAGGATGGCCAAATAGATGCAAGGTTCATTGGCACTTAGAATGCATTTCCTATAGCAGATAAAATCACTAACATCTATCTAATTCACTGTACTATATTTTCCTTTACCAGTTTCTTGTCTTCTGACTCTTAGTATCTTTCACATGCCTTTTAATGTCAAATAAGTGCAAACTACATTATTTTGTGAGGAACTGGCAAAAGCACCAGCAGGCCTTTATGAAAGTGAAATTTGCTTGCAAAGTTGGAAAAACAATTCTTGTCAGCGTGTTGAGCAATGAATTTCTTGATATATCTCACAGGATTCCAACTTTTGAAACATTGAAGCAGCATTTATTTTCCAATGATTTCCATGAATTCATCCAAATTAGAAAATTTCAAAACTGCTGTCTCTTTGTAGGTCTAAGCGTAGTAGTTCATTGAATGATACTTAACACCAGAGAAAAGTCCTTCCTCTGTTGTTGAATTTTCCAAGTAATTGAAAATACCCCTAAAAGAAAACTGGTCATGCTTGCTTCCCTGACTAAACTAAAGATAAACGACCTCCCTCTTGTCTGCAATCACAACTAACGTGTACTCAAGCTCACAAAGATCCCTGCAATCATTTTCGAAAGCTTCGATTGCCGCACAATAGTATTTTCTTGCCACAAAATGTACTTTCGTTGTTTTTCCACTTCCAGTAAAGCCAACCAATAGACCAAGGAACAAAATATAACAGGCTCAACAAAAAATTATCTTACTACAAAATTAATGAACAATACAGCACAATCTGAAATATAGATACTATTGTCCTAGATTTACAATAGGCAACCAGAAGATTTTCAAAAACAACTTCATTGCGCTGTACCTCTACACACAAGGGAATGATTCAATACTCCGGCACTGATTACTGAAAAGAGAACAAAATAGGCACACAGTTTATTTGTTATAATAAAATATAGTCTGAGAGTTTCTGACTCCCTTATATAAGACATGCGCCGAATCCTAGATCTGCTACCTGGTAGAATGTAGTATTAGAATGACAGGTTGAGAAGTTGTGAGTACCGAAGTGCCTATAGTTTTTGAGGCATACTGGATCTTGCACTGGCTATAACGCAACCCAGAACTGATATGTGGGTAGCAATATTGCCACTTTGAAATTGGCTTTGACCTATTATCCTCTCCCGTATCCTGATCTGGCCCTCGACAGGTATCTCTTATGTTATGACATACTTTTAACGCTAGAAAAAGGTTAAGCAATTTTAGTATTTTTGCTTCAGGAGTTGCTTTGGAATCACTTTTCAATCTACAAGCTGCTAGTGGATGGTCAGATGCTGCAGAGGACATGCCTTTGACATATAGATTTGGTTTTAAAGGTGCAAAGTCAAAAGATTATTTTCTTGGAGGAGCGAGTTTGGAAAATGAGGCTTCAGTCATGTTACCTGTTGGGACAGACACTGGCAACAGACTAGGCATATTTGTTGATGTCTCTGATAAATATGGTGCAACTTCCCGTGCTGGTATTAGTGTAACGGTAAATCCAATGTCAAGTATATCTGCATCAACAATAGATAACTTGTCTGACAACCTTAAAGGCGCTTTTCAGTCAAAGGACGTTTCAGCTGCAGTTGGACAACTAACTTCAACACTAGCTGTTTTAAATGGGATAGATGAGACAGGTAGGAATATGAAACTACGAGTATTTACCATACATTGTCCCTGTTTTCGAAGAAGAAGAAACCCCAGTAAGGTCTTGTTGCCTTACTTACACAGTTAGCCTTTTCTAAGGGTATTTTTTGTCCCACATTCTCCGAATCATTTCATCTCTCTTGTTGCTTTTAGGGAAATTATTGAAGAGTACTTTTGCCTAAAATTTTTTGCTGCTTGGAAAACAGAAAACTAACATATTGCCCAGTAATCTAAGATGGGTTTTGAAAATTTTTAATTACCGTCGTCCTAATTGATGGAAGGTAACATTTAATTAATTATTAACGAGTTTGCATTAGAATACCATCTTTGATCCAATGCATATTTTACTTATGAATACTTAAAAAACCAATTGAATTCCCCACTTGTTGATTACAATATATCATTGTATTAGGCATAAAATCAAGGTTAATAATTTTAGAATATATGAAGTGATAAAACCTTCCTGACTCCACCAGTTTTCATTTGCACAACCATACTTACTAACCTGTATTTCATGTCACATACCAGGTTATATTTTAATCAAAAAGCGGAGAACACAATTAACCTTCTTTCAATCATTTGCAAGTAAAATATTTATTAGATCAAAGATGAGATTCTTGTGGAAATTACTTAGTAATTAAAAGAATACCACTTTTTGCCAATTTTGGCGACGATGATGGTGGATGCCCAATCAATACGTTACTTGGTCATGAGGAAAATGTTGCTTGCCGGTCATCCAAAATGCAAGAAAGTTAGACAGAACTTTAGCCTGAGAAAGCATTTGCAACTCCACTGTGTCCACTGTGGCCACAAGTTCCTAGCTTTATAATCCAAGCTATGTTCGAGTGACATGCTCCAAAAAAGCTACTAATCACTGCGCCAATTGGAGCAATGGATTAAGAACATTTCTACACTGATAAAGTCGATATTGTAGGGAAATTTTTGCACCTTATGTTTAAAAATTGTATTTTTTTTATAATTGCTACATGATTACTTAAACACATCATTTTTGTGGAACCTTTCCCCATGAAAACAAGTAGAAAAGGATAATTTAAAAGTTCTACTTTGAAATTGCAAAGCAGAACGCAAGAAGCTCATCAACCTTAGGTTTAAGGCATTGGAATCAAAACGCACAGAACTTTGCATGCCATTATCAAAACTGAACAATTGAAAAATTTGTGAAGTGTAAAGACTTTAAACTTTAATCTTGAGCCTTTTCCGATCGCACTCGACGTATAAAGGAGCAATCAACTAAAGCAAATATAATTCCTTTGCTGAGCCTAGGCCGAGCGGGTCTGCCAATGTGGCGACTATACCCTATTTTGTCTTTTCTACAATAGAAATGAAGTTTCATTAAGAGAATATTATGCAGAATACCTATTGAATTTATTTCACAGATACATCACCTGTTTCCGAGGAAGCGAAGGCTAAAATAATTGCGTTTAAAGAGGAGACCTCATCTGCATGCCTATCGATGCTTGGATCTGCTTCTGATGCTGAATCACAAAACATGGTCATTGATTTGATGCCTGACATCACAAAAGGAGGGGAAAACTTTAATCCGCAGCTGAAAAAAGATATATCTCAGTCTATTGCAAGTGCTGTTAAGTCACAGGTACCCACGCAAGGCTCACAAGCTTCGCCTCCAATAACATTTACATTTGCAGGCACAGATGATATTGAACAAGACATTGGAAAGTCTCCCGATGAGGTATAATTGATTTCATTAGCACCCATGAAAATTTAATGAAATAGTTGAATTCTAGCTGTTTATACTGCACATGCATTATGCCATGATTCTGAAGCCAGAATATGAAAGAATGAGAGGGCAGTGTGCAGGAGTGTGGTAGGAATTTTTATTGGAACGGAAAATCTAGTTTTAAGGTACCAAGTATACAATTGAGCCCTTACTTCATATTTTTTGTTACAAAAATATGATGCTGCAAATTGTAGAAGCTTAGAAAGAAGAACAATTTAAGGGATCCACACTAGTGAAGCACTATTCCTCTGGTTGCGCATTCAAGTGCAGCGTTTGCTATGAGTGTTTTTATTGCTGAATTCGAAATTTACAACTAAACCATGATTTATTGCAGCTTAGCTGTAACTGTCTTTCAAAAATTTGTTGTAGATCTGGAAGCAGAATGCCATGACTCTCTTATGTACAGAAAAATAATTAAAGCTACCTAAATTCAAGTTAATCCCAATTTGTTTTCATAATGATAGCATTTCTTCATTTCAAACTATAGCTTCAACTAGCAGTAATTTCAATCCATCTTCTCTTGATGCTTGAAAAACCAGCTAGAGTTTTGAATTAATACAACATCCCTCTGAACTTTGATAGTTATCTAAGTTCAGTGGAATGTGATATTGCAGAGGTTTATGCTGACTGCAATCTTAAGTTTTGGATATAGTACAAAGATCTAACTTTAAGATATATCAGTGTTATTCAAATAGTTGGTTTTGGCCCTCAAAAGGGGCATAATGCAAAGCTCGAGGGGGCGTGCATGACCCAGAAAAGCAGGTGCTTTGTTGGTATCGGCCTCCAACTGAATCTACTGATAACCCTATCTTTGAAAAAGGTTATAAACTTGTTAGACGCGGAAGACAAGGAGAACATACTTGTGGACGATACAAATTGTGACTATAGGAAGCCAAAGGATTTTAAACAAAGAAACTAAGACTTATCTATTCAGAATTTCAATTTGTTTAGCTAATCACAGACTTTACAAGATTAGAATCTGCCACCAGCTCCAGTGGAGACATTAGTACAACCAAAACAGTAATGGATCACCTCTCCAGAAACAGACAAAATTTTTTCTCATACTCTGGCGTCATGAAAATTGGCATGACAGATCATTATATGATCCTAAGCATAAGAAAACTTAATGCCAATTTTTGAGCAAATAGGAATCAAATTGAAACTGAACTTTTGTAGCATGAAAAAATATGATGGTGAAACGTTTTTGTCGATTTGTGAGTTGTTAATTGGGAAATGGCTGCGTCTATGACCTGTATTAACTCCAATATAATTGCAAATCCCTTTTGTGATTTATTTTATTTGGACTTGGATGTGCATGCTCCATTACAATACGGAAAGAGAATATGAGACGTGCACCTTCTCTCTGGATTTCTCCCACTGTCAAGACATTGATGCACAAAGACCAAGCTAAGAAAAGAGCAGAAAAGGACGGCTTAATATGGCCAGAATATAAACGACTAAGAAGCAGGGTAACCAGTGAACATCGAATAACTGTCTAAAGCTACCATTGCAAGGCAATTGATGAGATTTTCAATAACCCAAGGAGTTGTGGAAAATAGTAAACAATGTCCTCAGGTCAGAAGAATATCATGAATATCTGTGCTATCGATAATCTCGAGAGTGCTAGAAAGCTTGGACAGAATCAAGTCTCAAACTACTTAAAGTACAAAACAAACTTCCCAAGTGCCAGATTGCATGCAAAAAGATAAATAAGACCTTGACAGCCCTCTTAAATATTGTAGATTTATGGTCTTACAATATTGACAAACGCAAAATTAATAAAAAACCGTGTTTCTTGGCCTTATGAAAGCATTTCATACAGTAGATCATTGAATATTCCTTTCAAAATTATCCAAATATGAGATAGCAGGCACTCCTCTTTTGTGGTTCACGTCCTACTTGACTAACAGGAAGCAATACTGCTACGTAGTTGGCCAGAAATTCAACTTAAAACTTGTTAAATGCAGTATTTCTCAGGGCTCGTGCTTGGGGGCATCTACTCTTAGTCCCGTATGTCGATTAATTCGAGCAGTGTCTCACAAAATGCACCTCAAATATGTACGCGGATGATACCAGTGTAACTTGTTCTGCAGAATGCATTGATTAACTCTGCAATAATCTAAGAGTTAAGGTTGAACACATTGCAGAATGGTTACTGCAGAGCAAATTAAGTTTAAACACTGAAAAAAAGGAGTATATGGTAATAGGTCATAAACAACAAACCAACTATATCATTAGGCCGATAGAGATAAGCATAATTGGAGAATCAGTCAAGCAAACCAAAGAATGTCAAGTACCATGGGATTACTGTAGACGAAAACCTAACATGGAATAAGCATTAGAAAAGCTCCAATGTAAGATTAAAGCTATACTCTCATTCCTTCAGAAATTTTATAATATATTAGCACAGTCTAAACTTGGTCAGGTATACAGAGCACTGATTGAAAGTCATCTGAGATTCAGTAACAAGCTATCGGGAATTTATCGAGAACAAAGCTCCAACAACTTCTACAGAATAGAGCAAAAAATTTAATAGAAAACTCTAAATTAAAAGATGGATGGAGGTGTAACTGGCTGTCAATTTCATATATAATACAATTTGATAGGGCAGTAATTAGCTAGAAGATAGTGAACGGTCTCTGCCCAGACAATCAAGTAGAGAGACTTGTACCCGATCTCAGCTGTGGAATTACTCAACAAGAAATCAGCTAGATCTGGACATTCCAAGGGTGAATCTGGTGTTCTCCAAAATAAGTTCTTTACCCTGGAGTAAAAGATTTGGAACGACATACTATTGTCAATTCAAAAAAGTCCCACGATTACTACATTCAAAAGGACACTGAAGGCGTTCCTTCGAAATTAGCATCTGTCCCGAAGCATGATTCCTAGGAATACCAGTAAATCCCTAGCTTTTTAGACTTTTCTCTTCTTTTTTGATCTCAAATGTAAACATCGAAGATTTTGATCTATATTATTCTGTAGTATCTGATAGGGATTTGTGTATAAATGTATGATAATATGGTGATGATAAAATAAATACAATTTTCATAGATGATAGTTTGACAGATGATGGCGAATGGGAGGCAGGATATAGTTTCTCTTTTCAGAGGGTCCTTGCAACAAATAATTGAGAAGCATTGCTCTAAGTTACTCTTTATTAGAGTAATTAATGCTTGCTTGCAAATATCACAATTTCCCTACCAGTGCTTCAATGAGTATTAAAACTACAGCAGAATCTCGATATAGCAAACTCCTGATGTAGCAAAAATCTCGATTCTGTGAAGCGAAGTCCACTTCCACTCACTTTACTCCAACAGAGCTTTGTGAGCCTTTTCTATAGAGCAAAGCTTGGGTAAGAGAAATCTCGGTTTTACAAGCCAAATACTCTCTCTCTTCAAGCCCACATACCAAGATATAAAGAAACCAAAGATTAAACGTCACAGAATAAAATAGTAAAGTTCAAATTGTGTACAAAATAATTTCCGAGCGCAGCAAATTTGAACTTAAAGCATTACAGTTGTTGTTTGTACCAGTATTCATCTTCTTTTAGATGTTGTGAATTGAAGATTAGCTTTAAGAAAGAACGTGAACCTAGATTAAAGTTTGAACCTAGATTCAACACTAAACATGCCCTAAAAATTTTTAATATTCTTCAATCTACCTCCTTGAATTTCCTGAATGTATTTCCATCAAATTAGCCTTATTAAATTCTTGCTTTAGATTGCGAGGATAGTTCAAACATTCCAGAACATCTTGAACACATCTTTGTACGATAATACAAGTATGCAAGTGAAACGGGAATTCACTGGTTTAGTAGATACTCTACTGACAGCATTGTGTGCAAAGTCAACGTTTGGTGAAAGCCCATTAGTTGCTTTCACTGGACTTTCGGTATTGCAGAGCTTCAAGTATAATTTATTTGACAATGGAACCACAAATCTATCAATAGCCAGTGATGGTTGGGAAAGCAGTGGCTATATTTCAGGATTAATTAACGTTGGAAAAGAGTTGGCATCAAAGTATGGTGAATGGCAATGTACAGATGACTATGTATGCAATGGTGAGAAGATATTTCTTGTGATACATCCCGTATGGTTTTGCAGACACAACTAGTAACAAAATGCTTGGTTACTATATTCATTTGCTAAGCAAACTGAAAGATTTGAAATGAAACAATCAAATTAAACTGTCATGAGTAGTACTATTTAATACAAATATTTTAGTGTTTACATAGATAGCTCGCTTAAGTTAAATCCAAATTTCCGCAACCATTTCAAAAACAGCATCTGAGAGGCTATGACTTTTAGCCGAAATAAGACCGAGCATTAATCAATTCACTGTTGCTACAATCTATAATTCCATGGTACTGCCAACAGTTACCTATTGCGTCATACTAAGTTTGAATAAAACAAAATCCCAGTTGAGCAAGCTAGCATCATTGCACTCAAGTGTGCTGAAAATAATCTCTGGAGACGAAAGTCCAATCCAGAAGATTACTCCAGTAGCAAGTGCAAGTAAAGTTAGGGATTACAAGCTGGTACGAAAATTTCTTGACAAAGAAACGTGTTAGTAGCTGCAGAATTGTTTCAAATTGTTGCAGCATGAAAAGCAAGGCTTGAAACAATCAATTCAAATTAATACTTTTGAAAATCACAATAGAACATGGGAGAGTGTTTAGGGGTGCCGAGGTATACAACAAACTGCCACTGTAACTCCGAAAATTTGAGAACTACAATGAATTCGAGAAGCAACTTAAACAGCATTTTGAATTAATCTAATGCATAAGTTTACAATAAACTCAGAAGTTTAGATTCGACTTTTGTGCTTGGCTTTTATGCTTTTATGGGATTCTATTTTAATTGTTTTAACTAAGATTTTATCACTCAAGTTGTAGGGAACAGGACCCTCATTGATATCAGTAAGAGCTGAAGTGTACATCCTGTATAAATATTCGTTTTATTATCATTATATCTCAGTCTTTTCTGGAGTTCATAGATATTAGAATTTTGCACATAATTGAAAGGAATTGGCAGGTTTTCATATTTCCTATTGTACGGCTGCTGTTCTATAGAGAGCTTGAAATTTGCAAAGCAGTTCTCAAAGGAAAAACCTAACAAAGTATTCTTTCGAGACGTTAGTAGCACTTGAAACCTTTATGAAAGTTACCAAAGTAGCTGCTCATGCATGCGTTATCAAACAATGTTTGGTAAATTTTGTAATATCAGGCTTAAGTGGCGTTGTGCAATTGCATTGAACTTAGCTATCCTCACCTCACCTCACCTCACCTCACCTCACCTCACCTCACCTCACCTCACCTCACCTCACCCTTTTTGCAGCTTACATGTAATTTGAAGTACAATAACCAGTTATTTTGGTTACAGGGTTGTGCCTTGGTTCAGTACAATTGCCTCAAGATCTATATTCAGATGAAGCAATGCGAGAAAACAATACAATGATATCACCTGCTATGAAACTAAACCTATACAATCCAGAGACAAATGCTATGTTAACTGAGGAACAACTGACAGCACCAATCACTTTCTTGGTCCCACTGGACGACACAAAGTATAACAGTAACAATTCAGTCGAGGTACGTTTGCTGTGATGACTTCATACATTTTCTTTTCAATGGGAAAAACAGGTTGCATACAAGATAACTTTCTACAGTTTACCAATTCTATTATCAAATAGCATTTCAACTGCACTGCTCTATATTTGCATATCTGCATAGTTCTGCTCAAAATTTCCTTTACTTCAAATTCTGCTATCTTAATTGGAAGTTGAATTAATAAATGCCATTTTCCATCACTATGACATATCTTTTTCGAATCAGCTTTTAATTTGATGCAGGGGTCGGCAACCTAAAATGTTCAAAAATGTTAACCAGTTATACGATGAAAAGAAAGCAATGGGAGCCCTAATGACTGGGGACTAGAGTTTAACCCAAAGCTGGAAAAGCTATCACCAATATACTAGGGCTTTTTTAAGGAAAATTTTAGAACTGTGTGATTTGTAACTACTCTGTAGAAAAGAAAGAAATAATTTACCATTGCACCAAAATCCAAATGCCAACTTGCAGTACAATATTTTGTATACCACACCTCTATAAATTTTCCACTGCACATCCAAAACTCTGGCAAAGGTGCCCTACTATCTAATGGGGTTCTGATCTACTCAAATTTTTGCATTAGGCATCTTCCTGGTTGAATTATTTGCAAACAAAAATAACCAAATGTACTAGCACTAATCATAAGACAGAGATAAATACAATTTTTACATCAAAATCAAGATGCGCCACAAAGCTGAAGTGTAATTAAAGATTGGCAAGATAAGGGAGCCGTAAGATATGGGTAAAAGAGCCGCAGGTTGCATACTCCTGATCTTATAGAAGCAAGATCTTCTTTACCAAAATATAAATATGATTTTAATATCAAATTGATAGAAAGAGCTTCCATTTCACGTATATAGTCCTATGTGTACATTAGACATTTTGTTGAAGTCAAGTAGAAACTATTCATATATAGCCAATAAATTTGGTGACGGATTACCTATAATTCTGCTAAGCTCAGCTGCAATAAAAATTCAGCTGATATCCATATTAAAATGCCTTACTTGACGTAAGCATGCCCTCCACCAACAATGAAATTTATTAGAATGTCTTTAACACAGGATAAACAATGTCATAAAAGCTTACACAACATTGTCATTAATTAAGCTTCTATGATAGCGTTAGCTTCCCATGTCTTGTGTGCATTCATTCAAGAGTTCAATTCTCCAGCGCAGCTTCTAACAGCAGATCATCTTAAATTGATAAGTACGCATTGCACTACTGTTCTCTTCACTATTAATTTCTTCAGTGCAAGTATTGGGATGAAGCTAGCTCTTCATGGAAAAATGACAGCTGCGAAGCTGAAGAAGAACTGAAAGTAATGGGTACAACGACTTATGCCGTTTGCAAATGCTTTAGAACTGGTGCAGTTGCAGCTTTTGAAGTAGAAAAGGTTGTAAGTGGAGCTGGTACTGGATCAGGTGGTACAGGTGGAACTAATTGGGGCGGAAGTAAGTTTCCTTCACCATCCATTTATAATTTCAAAGTTGAATGTGATATGAGATGATCCTGGAGTCAATTGCCTGCCAAGGACATATATTCTCCTTGATAGCATTTTTAAGGCCTATGGACATATTGACTTTTCAACATTTGCAATGAGTGCTATTCTTGATCTTAGAAGATATTGAGGGGTGCTATTTTCTCAATCATGATAATGTCCCCCTAGAGCGGGGGTCACCAACTTTCGACTCCAACTAACACGCAATCCGGCTCCAATGTCTCACAATCAGAAAGGGTGCATATATCATTGAAGTATCATACTACCTTGACGAAGTACTAGAATGTGTTACATTTTGCAGTTTTCTTAGCCTGCCAATTTGACTTTTCCCGCCACAGCCCCCAAAATGACTAGTACTAGCAAAAATAGGGATCCATAGTGCAAGCATCTGGCCCGGGCAAAGATAGTTTGTTGTAATAGTTGCCCCGGATCCCAAATAGGATGACAACTCCTGCCCAAGATGGTGATTCTAAGGAATACTTGGAATGGTTGCATTCTTATATTTTTGATATTGCACAAAGCATATAACTGTCTTACTTGTAGTTATCAAAGCTTACTTATTTATGAATACGAATAAGTGATAACATTTGAGTTTAAAATGTGACAACGCAGATGGTATAGAATAAGCATTTTTAGCATGGGAGAGGACATGGTGAAGCATATGCCGCTATGATATAGACCTCAAAGACGCCAGAAAGCTTTATTTTGATTTCTGAGAGTGGTGAAATGCTATACTTTAAAGTAGGAGAAGGCATGAATACTTTTGCTTGGTTTCTAGCATTTAGTGAATGCAAGTAATTAGAATGGCATAACTTTTTATTCTTTCTACTTTCGCTTGCAGATGCTGGAAATGCAACTCGAAGCAACCCGCTTCTTACGTTGTTTATCTTTATTGGAATGCTTGGCTTCTCATTGTCCCTTGGGTTTGGATTTTGTGGATTTGAGAGGTTCAAGGCAATGCATCGAATCACTCCTAATGAATAAAGAATTTTGATTTAAATGTTCGTATTCCCATGGCTTTGAGAACGTTGATGATTTAAAAAAGGAATTTCTAAATTCTTAGTGTTAAAATTGGACAAAAATAATGTGTTAAAATAAATAAATTCAAAGCAATAATAATGCTGTACATAATCCTGTATTAATATCAGATTGAAATATTATGTGTTTCTGAAAAATCCTTCAAGTTTTGCTGAAGATTTTGTGCTTTTGTTATTTCTTCCTCTAAATGGAAGAATACATTCTTCAAGACTTGAGAATATATTTGCATGAATTTCTCTTGAAAGCTCACAATTGTTCAGATCCTTGGAAAATTTTTCAACCAATTTTACTTTCATCCTTGCAAGAATCAGAACTCGAGCAAAATTTGCTTTTTCCGATATTACTTTTCAATGTGCAAGTGTCCACGCCAATACTTATGTTTTTGACCCCGTCAACACTGGAACGGATTCAAACAGATCCATTCCTGTATGGGTAAAGATAGGTTTTCCGTTTACACTTGAACTGCTGGATCTATACCGGACTGATCCATTATCCGTACCAGTTTGGTATCGCTTTCCAAGGTGTACCCGTTTGGATCCGTTCTAGTTGAGGTCCAATATAAAAGACTGGACCCCTCCATTCTTACTGCAGATAGGATAGTAGACAATAGCATCTCTCATGCTTAAGCTAATTTTACGAAAGTTTTCGCATTTTATTAAGGCATTTGTCAAATGCAGTGCCAGCTTTTCATCTTTTAATATTTGGTATTAAATCCTATACCTTATGTTTTCAACTGATGAGTTGCAGCAAAAACACATAATATTAGTAGCTAGTAAGTGATAAAGTAAAAGAATGGAGCCAAGTCCGTTTGTGTTGACAGCTTGAATATTTACTGTACTTAATATGAACTTCGGAAGCCACAGTAGAAATTTTTATCATAATTTTACAGTAAATTTTCCCATTCAACGCTGTTTTTACCGACAGAAACAAGGTATGCCCTTACATCCAGCTCTCAAACCACGTATTTGAGCGGAACTGCTCCAGTTCATTTCCCAATGTAAAAGAAAAGCTGATTTGGATTCGATCGAGTGTAAATGCTAACAAAAATTGGTACGGATCCGTTTTATTATAGACGAGGTATTCGTTTTTCGAATGAATAGGGTGAATGGAGTATGTGAGTCAAGAACACATTCAGAGGTACTTCTCATTCAGAGACTGATACACGTAGGAATTGACGCTCTTGCACTATTTCTACAGGGTATATTATATCATGAAACGAACGCATGGAAGTTCATAAACGAAATGCGCAACAGCTTGTTGCTACTGCCATCAAAGTCAATGAACATCTTTCATGGACGAACGCACCGTAACATCCCGCCATGGTTTTTTTAAGCTACGAACCGAATAGTATTCGTTCCTGGAAAGTGCCCACCACATGACGGATATCTCAATTCTGGTCGTTCGTTATTTCGCTCATTAGTATCGATCCTCTACCCTTTCAGAAACACTAAAGCGCATTTCTGAGTGAGGGGGCTGGGTCGAGTGACAAGCCCCTAGCGGGCGTGATAGTGGGATCAGGGGCGGAATCCCTTGAAAACTTTACAAGTACTACTTTAGATTCCAAGGAAAACACCATTTTGACTATCAAAATGCGTCGTATCTTAGATAGGATAGGGTATCCATTGTTTGAAAAAATACGCTAGCAGAATAGTCCAGCCCTCCCCCCGGCTCCGGCTCGTCTAACATCTATAAAACGCTAAGAAATTTATTCATACTGCAAGAGATTAAGCATCGCATTGATTATATTGTTTTCCATGACCTTATTCTTTTTAGACATAGTTGGTACAATTCTTGCAAACGCCGCCCCCCTCCCCCCAAACAAGTATTGTCTAGGCACATTTCTGCGTAAAGCCACTCATTTCCAAGGCACGGTTTTCCATACAAGTATTATGTGAATTTACACCTGGGAAGAACCCTTGAATAGCGCTATGTAAACAAAGGTTCGTCCAAGGTATGCTACACGGGAATCATCATAAGGTATGAAACATGCCAGGGTGGAAGGGCTTTGAAATTTCCCTATACATTTGTGTAGCTCAATGCAATAAACAAGAAGGTCCCAATAAACCATTAAATGGAGTACCCCAATGTACTATCTTAACTGTATGAAATGATTTATTGGCCCAATATCTTCTGTTCAAAGTTTTGGTGATCACATTAAATCTTTTCCGTCCCCCTCTCCTCCATGCTTTATGACAGCTCTCAAACAATTAATTTTAACATGCACTTCTTTTACTATAAGAAACCTAGCTCAAAGCCTAGTACAAAAGTTTCTTAAGATTTGGCAACATTTCAGTTCCATAAGTTTCTTCAAAGTTATTTATTATAGCGAGCTAAGTTACTGTAAAACCATACGCAGAAAGTGAATGTAGCAAGCTATTTTTCCTACAACAAACAGAATGCGTCAGTGCGATTTATGTCATATCCACATTGTTTTGGTCTATTTTTACGTTGAACCAGGCAGCATCCTAAAATGTTCGGGTGTCTAGTGCTAGGCTGCTTTTCAACTGGTTTCTTTTAAATAACGTTTAGAAGTGTTGACAGAAAGTTCTCATGCTCTCACATAATGGAATCACATGACCATTGTGTCTGACTGGACTTGACTTGGACTAGATAATTGCTCTTTGCAGTCCAATTCAAACAGTCGAAATGTATTTAAGCTACCTACAACTTTGCACATTGTCCTTTCTGCTACACTACCAGGTTCTCACTGGGCAATACCTGCAGAATGCTGATCTCCTTGTTAATGTCGAACCAGAGCGTCAGCAATTCGTGGACAGCCTTGGAAGGGAAAGGTTTTTTCACGGAACAAACATAGTAGTGAAAGAAAAACCATATCACCCAAAAACAACTGGCCATGATCACGGGACATTTTCTGAACAGGACATGCAATTCTTGCAAAGTCTTGGCCTAAATTCTGTTCGTCTTGGTAAGATTTTACCCTTTCATTTTAATCGCTGTGTTATTCTCATGTCATTGGGGCCATAATTTATGACGTCGATGAAACGAGCGGGCAGCAAAGTTCATCTAGTCGTTTTTAAGACCATAGTTTTTACGAGGATTTTAAGAGGAATTGTCTTGAATGAAAAGACGACTGAAAAGATAGAAGTTTTGAATGCCATTGCTTTATTGGAGCCGTAATTGATGGGCGGCCTTCAAGTGACCAAAGTTCATTATGAAGGATACGGACAAGATGCCTTACGCTATTTGAGTATAATAACGTGTAATGAAGGACACAGCAGAAGCCCAGTAACGAAGCTAGGGATCCTGCCCCTCCTACCCAACAGGACTGAAATATTTTTTAAAATTCCATTTTCAATACACAAACTGGAGAAGTCGAATACAGAACTGAATATTCAGTTATCATCAGACTAGTGGGGTAACATGACCGCTGCACTGAATCGTCTATCATACGCTTTTTGGGAGTGCCTGGGTGTGGCTTTTTGAGCCTGGGTATTAATATGTCAAAACATATTGAAAGTTTATAAAGGGAGAGAAGTTAGGGAGCCGCAAAAATTTGTTAGTCTTAGTGGAAAAAAGATGGAATATTTTAATTACTAAACATATACAATAGTTTCAACACTTATTGAAACAGCACAAAGCATACACATCTTTTGAGGAAACTGATTTTTAAAGTGCACCAAAGGGAATGCCTATGCTATCTTTGTTGAAAATATGCAGAAATACAGAGTTGTAGACTATTAATAAGGCCCTGTTTTGTGACAGGTAAACAAAATTGCCCAGATATTGTGAAATTGTTGTTTCTACAGCGCTAACTGAGTTTGTAAATAGAGTTGTCCCAGTATGAAAGAAGCGGAAAAACCATACATGATTCATAGAGAGTCTTCCTTTACAATGCTACACGTTAAATTTTCAGAGAACTACCTCAGATGAATGTCTCTTCAGCTATTTAGCCATTTTCTCAGACAAGAGTAGATTGAAAGCAAAATAAATGCTAGCTGCCTTTTGATTTTGGGATCTCTATCCCATCCAAGGAAATCTCAAGAATACAATTCTGTCAGTTGCCAGCTGTGTAATGTAAAGTACCAAAACAACATCTTTTGCCACTCAAAACATAGAGCAATACCTGTAAATTGAGCACTGGTTCTTGCCCATCGGCGCGTCCTTATCACTGCCAGCACCATTAAAAGGCCCTGTATGAGAATGCTCTGCAATTTGCGGAAATTGAGGCTAGAGCAATACTAGATGCTAAAAATCCGCAGCTTATTTCTCAATTATGTTGGTTGCTCATCGACCAATCCATTCATAAAATTCTGCACTCTGATTGGTTGAATTTAGACAGAAGAGATTCACCGCTTATTGCATGACGTAACCAGTGTCATAAAAAGGCGGAGAGAATAAGTGGCGATATATTGCTCCTACGCAGCATTCCTCTCAATAATGGTAGCCTAACGTAGAGATTTTGTACAATAATGAATGGCTGTATTGAACTTTAGGCTTCAAGGGAATAAGGTTTTTCAAAAAAATATTTTTCTGATATCCCAGGGTGCTCACAGACTACCTTGCATATCCAGGCGGTGCACCACTAGATCAGACCTATATGCAAGCTAATCATCGATCGGTAAGCTCTTTCAGAACACCAAAAGGTCTGCATCCGTATTGCTTACTAATCTATTTCATAGCATAGGGTTTTCATCGTATTTCACCTAAAATTCCACTCATGTCACTATGCAAGGAGTTAGTCCTGTGGTTTTGCTCCTGCCCTCTCATTTATAAACGATGGACGCTCCGTGTTTGGCTCTACTACACAATGGCTGATAATAGTTCAACTCCTACCCATTTCGAATTGTAGGATTATAATGACAACCCTGTGACATTCGATCAAATTCACTGGGGCGGAAGTCAGCGTTTTGAAAAGGTGGAACACGTAGCTTCAGAGAAAAGTTTTGTGTTAGATCGAATGAATTTATGTTCTTATCTAAGCCCGGGGCCACCGAGAGAGTTGAAAGGCCTTTAGTCAAGCAGAAATATGGTATTGGGAGGAAGCCCAGGCAATTACCTTTTATCTTTATTTATGAGTTCACCTAAACCTAGACACTTTAGCACACTTTGCCCCTCGTACACCTTCTCGGTGGATCTACTAACCCCATGTCAAGACCTTCCAACCCCATGTCTAAACCTTCCAACTGTCAAGGTTTAGCATTTCTAAAAAGCTTTAAAAAGGCAGTACAAGCCATATAAGTTTGAAGAAACAGCCATATGGTTAAGTAGACATAATCTATAAGCAGTAATTATACTTAAATGCGACAGTAATGTCGACATTTAAATTAAAATTCTTTTGTTTTTGAGCATTTAATAGCAGTCGAATCTATAGAGGGAACAAGCCTATTCATGAGACACCGTCGCCCATTGTAGATTAAAACCTATTGTCCTCTAAATATTGAAAGATATCAGTGCCCGTTTATTCCATCTCTCCCGTTTCTGCCACTGGCAAATATCTCACGGTTTTGAGCCTTAATTTCAAGGTTTTTCCAAATTAAAATATCACGGATTTAGGTTTTTAGAGGCTGGAAGATCTGCAATACACTGAAATAAAAATGAATTAAAATCTTGCTTGAGGTGTGATTGCAAAATCTCCTGATCTCCAGGGTATGTAATAACCATACTTTCCACAAGGACTGACACCCAACTGTCTTCGAGTCTGATGAATATCAAAGAAACAGCATTTCAAGTCAAATTCATGAACGAGCTTCCACTTCTCCGGTTTTCGACGGAAGCCTCTCGTTGTAAAACCAGGTTTCTGGCCTCCCTTTTTCTCGTCATGGCCTCCGGTTTTTCCACAAATTTTTCATATTATACTGCACTTTTCACAGAATGCACCAATCACAGAATGAAACGGCATTAAACAATTCTACATATGCAATCTGCGTGATTTTCTCAATGAAAGTTTCTATTCACAAGCCAAAGTATTTCCACTAAATATGGCTTGGGTGAAATCTTACTCAAAAAAATAATAGGCACGGGTTGGAAGGAAAGTATCTTGGATGGCAACTTTTTGAAAAAGTAAATAATGAGGCAACGTCTAATTATCAATCAAGAATACTCACTTTCAAGCATTGCTATTACTAGCTGAATGATGATGGGTATTCTGTAAATGAAATTGGAATACCTTCATTTTGGAATGAAGTCATCCATGAAGGAAGTCCACACATCTCTGCCAGTTTCGAACCCCATTATCTCCCCTAATGTGATGACATCATTATGGATGCCCACTATCTTTGTTACCAAGTTACGATTTAGTTTTTGTAATATAAATAACATTTGAAGTTTATTCTCAAAATACGCGACCTCAAGTCTGAAATTTCTCCACCAATGCTCACTTGCTCACTGAGATATTTTGGACATTTCTCTTCATTGTTCTTAAGGCTGGATGCTAGCTGGCTATGTACCAGAGCGAGGCCAATACAATGAAACGTATTTGGAGATAATGAAAGGGATTGTACAAAGAGCTGCGAAGTATGGTATATATATTTTACTTGATATGCATCAAGACGTCATGTCTAAAAAGTTTTGCGTCGAGGGATTTCCAGATTGGGCTGTGAACTCAGGTAACCAACCATTGATATTACTGGCTTCAAATTTACATAAAATATTTGACCGTCCTATTGTTCTATTCAAATGATTACGAGTATCAAATTTTCACATTTTCTTCCAGGTAACGCTCAGAATTTTCCATTTCCATTGGAAGACAAATATGAATTAGATCCAAAAACTGGATACCCTTCTTCAAAGGACTGTGCAAAGCATCTCTGGAGTGATTACTACTTCACTGAGGCATCTGCAGCAGCTTTTCAGAACCTCTACAACAACACTGGTGGGTTACTTGATGCATGGGCTGAATTCTGGGAAAAGACTGCTCAAGCATTCAAAGATGAACCCAATATTATTGGGTATGAGTTGATAAATGAACCATTTGCTGGTGATGTTTTCAGGTAAGGAATATAATATATCTATCTTAAATTCATCCACATTCTCACTGATAAAATCAGTCTACTTCACATCCTTTCAACGATCGCTTCCTTCACTAATATAGCTAATAACAGGAGTATAGGAAGGGTACGATTTTTCAATGTTTATTTTCCACTCTCTACTTTGGTCTTCATTCAACAACTTGGTAAAGGTGGCATGCGCATACAATAACCTTTTTCTTGCAAACCTTTTTAGCATGCAAGTTCTTGAATATTCAGTTGCTTTTTTAAAGCGCAGTTTTACACAAAATATGCAGTTCTAGAAAAGTGTGCAGTTATAATGAAGAAATTGTCTAATTCAAAATTTAATTATTAGTGGCATGGCATATTTTAAGGAATTTTCACTACCAAGTTTAAGTTTCGAAAGAGGCTCCATTTGTGAAGATTTCACACAATTTTCATTCAGGTATCTCCACCAATGGCAGTATGGCCATTTCTGGTTGGAGTGTTAAACAACATGTTGGTGCTCCCTTGTAGTTGCTTTACAATTACTCTGGGTACTATAGATGAAGCTACGCCCTTTGCCATTAGATATCATTTAGCAGTACAACCTTGGAGTAATCCAAATAACTTCAGCTCTGAGTTGGCATATAGTAAAAGCAAAATTATTCAATTTTTTAACTTATAACCGTCCGTGAAGGTTATAAGTTTATCTTAAAGAAAACCGTCCGTGAAGGTGTGAATACGCGAGCGAAGCGAGGGAAAAATGTTTTAAAGGTCATTCGTTCTAGAACGTCGGAAATGCCCTTAGGAAAGAAAGGTACAAATGTGTTAATTGATCTCTGTGCAAAGCATGGAAGTTTCGCAGAGCACAAAAAGAGAGCCGCTAACAGTTTTCATGAAAAGACAAATTAGGTTCATTGGGCGCGTATTGATAAGGGGTTGCCTATATAATGCTTGCCTCCTATGACTGAATGAAGGGAAGAGAGCCAAAGGCCCCGATGCCCGAGGAAGCCAAAGGCTCATAAAGATTGAATCAGAGAGGCAGCAGATAATAGAAAGATGTGGGATGTTACAAACCTTTCAAGAGACAGACAGGTATGGAAAGTCATCGTCGTCAAAGTCAATTTTCACACTGTACTGTGGTAAAGTAACAAAGTATGGAAAATAGAACCGGAGGGAACGGGCAGCTTGTGCCTTATTTCTTTCAAATTTTTAGGTAACATACCTCTTTTCACCTTACAGAGTTGTGCTGTTGTGCTTGTGAGGGTGACCATCAATGAACTTGTCCCATCCTTCCCACTTATGAGTACCCTATTTTGTGTTTACGGAAGCCACTGAACTGATCCAGACGTCAATTGCACTCAATTTGAATCTTTTCCATTGCCAATTGTATTTCTTGATGATTCTATTTAGAAGTCTAACCTATACTACCTTTACTTTACTTAGCTAGAGGTGCACATATGCTGTACAAGACTTCTGCTCTTGCTCTAAGCTTCACATTCCTGCTCCTTGTTAGCAAAGCAGCCTAACCAATCTTGGTAAGAAGGTTTTTCACAACTATGAGCTTCCAGCAAGTGCATTGCATGTTTGTGTAGGAATCGTTTATAATGCAGGAAGTAGATTTCAAATATATAATACTAAAAATTAAAGTTCATTATCTTCGCCGTCTACCTACAATACTTCGAAATTGCACAGATCCAACGCATAAGGTGAGCCCTAAACTAGGGGGCGCATTTCAGCCCCACTACGGGAGCAAACAATGGGCCTCTAGAGGCAAATTCCCCCATAGTCATAACGTTCAAAATGCCCTGCTTAATGGTCCAGCAGTTTAAGAAAGTAAATAGCAGTAAAAATGATCGATTTACATATGAAATGATAGGTGAAACTCAAACCAGAAGTGGAATTGCTAGAGGAAGTAGCATTTATCTACCCCATTTTTGCTAAAAGCAAGCAGTTAAATCATATTTGCAGCCAGAATTTAATTCTTCAACACAGCATCGTGTTATGTACTGTGCTAAGTTTTTCTTAAAAAGCCTGGCTTACATATTATTCTTTTGCTTGAGATCTATATGTTTAGAAGCAGATCTATTAAGTCCTGAAATTGGAATTGGCATCATGGTAACAATAAACTCAGTTGTCTTATTTTGAGCATTACACGCTCTTTATAAGGAACTTAGCCCAAGGCCCAAATCTAATAGTTCCTTGTTCTTGGACACCTAATTATTAAATTTTAGTAGTAAAACTTCCTTACTAGTTCCCAAGTGTTCATTACACATTAAATGCCATAAAATTGGTAAAGACACAAGAAAACATAGAGTTTCCGAACTTTGCCCTTAATTCTGGCTATACAAAAATCATAAAAAAGTAGGAAAGAAGCTTTTTTTAATGTATCTATGCTATGTTTGGTTGCATAAAAGTAGAACTTGTTTCCCAATTTTTGACTTTTTGCAGTGGAAAAGTTTTTTAAATGGGAATGTTCTTCAGGAATTTTTCCCTTAGTAGAATAAGTTCTTTAGCAATTCCTGTCTTCTAAAAGGAAAGTTCGATGTATTGTTGGCCCTTAAATAAAAGCAAGTATGTTGCGAAAAATATGAACCAAATGCCTGTGGTACGCAGCAGAAAACATTTAGTGATATATCTTTGCTGTCATTATCAATAATTTTGTTTCTCTTTTAATACTTGATTAATGTCACATTCCAGCCTAAATAAAATTTTTGACAATCAACGTTATTCTCATTTAGCCAGAAAAATTCTCCAAGGAATAAGATCATCTGCTCTGTAACCATGTGTTACCAATATTTATTCTATCCTAAATGAGTCGAATTGAAGTCAAGAAGCTCTAGAATTAATGATGGATGTAATGAATCGCTCATATTTCATTTTGAGTAAATATTGAACGAGGCCTCGAACTGTAATGGCACCAAAGGAAAAATACTGGGGGGGGGGCTAGTGCTGACGAAAGTGAGAGGTGTCTAAGACTTGTAATTGACATCTATTGTATTAGCTAAAAAGAACTACACAAATTTTGTGGATATTACAAAAGTGCCGGCAGTGCACAGAGAATTAGGTGCCGACAGGAGAGGAGACTCAGCAAAATCGTTGGAGGGCTGCAACTTCCCGGTAGCTCCATCCCTGGTCTCGACCTGCCGTTTAATGGAAAAATAATATTATTACTATTTTAAGTAAACAATTACTCAAAGAACAAGTGGAAAAGGCCCAGCAAGTTGAGCAAAGCTCCCCATTTTAGCCTAGTATGTACTTGTTCTTAGTTTGACTATTGCATTAAAGTTTAGATTCACGCTTTTGTAAATATTTGCTCTATTATTCACATGGTACTTTTGCAGAGATCCGTCATTGATGATTCCAGGCGTTGCTGATGAAAAGAACCTAGCACCTGCGTACGAGGTTCTTCAAAGCGCCATTCGAAAGTACGACCAACGTCACAATGTATTCTTTGAAGGTGTCACTTGGGACTTCTTTGCTGCTGGATTCAAACAAGTTCCTGGAGGAGCTGAGTATCAAAATCGAAGTGTGTTGAGCTACCATTATTACGAACCACCAGACTTTAACAAGAAGTACCAATTCGAAGTTCGTGCAGAAGACATTAAGCGACTAGGTTGTGCCGGATTTGCCACAGAGCTGCTTGTTGTGAGCGACACTGCAAAAGGCCTTAGTGATATGTATGAGCTGCTTGATATATGCGATGAACACATGCAATCTTGGACGGGGTGGGACTACAAACCGTTTTACGCTTGTCTTGGCTGCAACGAGAGTGATGCAAAGTACATTGACAGGCCTTCACGATTTAACCATATTTACGTACAAAATACAAGCCGCACATATCCACAAGCCGTAGCTGGGAATACTAAAGGATTCAAATTTGATAGACATACAAAGAAATTTGCATTATCATTTGCTATTTCCGGTAATTCTAAAAGCACAGAGAGTTTGATATACTTCAACAAAGACCTTCATTACCCCAATGGTGTCAACGTTTTAGTCAATCCAAAAGGTTCCGCAACATGGCAGCAACATGGAAACTATATTGTTGTTGTACATGATAAAAGCCTTCCAGCTGGATATGTTATCAATATCTCTATTTCTCCAAAATAAATTGCTTGATACTTTTCCATGTAAATGTGAGCGTTGTATTTTTCATAAATTCATATTTCCTCAAAATATTTTTCCTCTTAGTCCATAAAATGTCCTCCACAAGCGAACATAAAATTAAATAGTGTGATAGTATCACATTTTTTAATTAGTATGTTTCATGTTGCTTCTCTTGTCCTTTTCTGCTTTGTTTATTTGTTAAATTGGAATTATCTTTGGAAAACTATACAGCTAATTTATTGCAAGCTCTATTTATCTACTAGAGCAGGGGTTCCCGAACGAGGGATCGGGAGCCCAAGTGGTGTCGGAATGGTCATTATGTCGGATTGCAAAGAAATCAGGGGTTAATAGGGTCGCTCATGCATCTTCAAGAAATGGGTATGCAAAAATCCAAAATAAGATTTTAACGATTAGATTCTTTGTAGTGACCAGTAATCTATTATAGTTTCAAGCCTCGGCCTAAAGGAGAAGTGACACAACACTGATACTATTCTTTGATGTTGACTATCTCGTAACGTAAAGACGGATTAATCCTCATTGAATACTTACTAAAGGGGCGGCGGATTCAGACTGTCGCACAGGTTGCACATGCATTCAACATTCAGCTGCACCATACTATGTTTAGTCACTTGGTAAGTTTGTCTAATTTGTACTACAAATCAGCTCTAAGATGGATTGTTCTGTTTGCTCTAAGTAGGTACGGAATTATAAAGAAGTGCCTTACATTTCCTAGTCTGTGGAGGAGCTATTCAGAAAGAGGAGATCCCATGTTTGTAATCTTTATTCTGGATTTTTAAATCTTACAGTTTTTACTGAAGCCAAACAAGGTAACAAAGAAGATAGGGTAAGATGTCTGAGCACAGGATGCTTCCTACTCACTGTCGGATGACTGTCGCACAATTTGCATAGGAATTGAGGAAGCCAATCATATCGTTTTCCTGTGCGGCTGTATGCCTAAAGGATGCTTTGTAGTGCTGTCGCACAATCACAGCATAGAGTTAGTCCGAAGCACAGTCTTAAAGTAGATTTGATAAATAGATTCTAGTAGCTTGCTTAGCACGTGAAAGGCAGCAGAATTCCATTCATGTTGCAATCTTTATTTTATGATGGATTTATTGGAAAAAGTAACACTTTTGTCAAGAAGCTATTCTAAATGCCCGCTGAACGCTGACATAATCTGGAAATTGCCTTGTAAAAGCAAGAAGTGCCCCCACTTGCATGCATGGATTGATGGCATCATATGTTGCTGTGAAGGACCACGTAACCCCATGAGGGGCGTGGCTGAATTGCAAAACAAAACTGTTTGCAAAATTTGCGAGAACTGATTGTGAAAAAATGATCGCAAACCTATGCTAGGCTATACGGTTCTATATTTCCTTCCTTCTTTTATTGAAGTTTGAATTATAGAGAGAAGATAATTACAAAGCGTTGGACGTAATCTATAATGCTGAGTAAGCAAAGCTCAGCATATGCGACGTGATGTCCATAGAAATAGGGACCTTAAGCATGCACAACGCTGACGGAAACGGTAACTTAAGCTAGCAACATCGCCGATCTGATAACTAGTCATTAAGCATGTTGTGTTAAGAACGCAAGACCCACCCCGCTTTTCAACATGAATAACGCATGCATTTTGGCAGGAAAATTATTCATTTGGCTATCTCATGCTACACTACAATCTCTGTTTCACAATGCCTTATTTATATCATGTGCGAGAGAAGCTGTTACTTGTTTATGATCACCGTTATATAGATGAATTATAGTTTGCAATCCTGTATGATATGAACAAAACAAAAAATCCCGAGATTCCAAACTGGCATTATGACAAATAGGAATTAGAAAGCATGAACGATGACGAGTGTAGGAAAGAGTTTAGATTTGAAAAGGAACATCTATACAATCTTGTTGATTCACTATAACTTGATAAAGAATAAACATGTTATAGTCGGTAAAAAGTTGCTTCTATCAAAGCAGTTTGTGTACTTTTAAAACACTGATTAAATCAAATCAAACCTATAACCAAATCGTATCAATTCATGAACTTTGCAGTGGGCACCTAGTATACAAAAAAAATATGTAAAGCTAGAGACTTCATAAAGTGATTAAAAACAGTGGTTGGGCCTTCGAATGTGCTGCTGATACGGTCTCTGATTTGGTAATTAAAATGGCCATCTGACGATCGAAAGCGGCAATTTTACATAGTTTGTCCTAACAAAAAGAAAATTGCACTTAACCGTTACTTTTCACAGCCGATATGTGTGTTGTGGCGCATAAAATCTCTTCATAAAATGCTTACGTTTTCCCAAGACGTTAGCAATGCTCATCTAGCCTCCTAGATCCCTGGTTGAAAACCTAAACGTTAGGGGCATTCCCTTTCGCGCGTGCTCAATTGTGAATTCTACTGAGCTAACTGTACTGTTTCCGTTAAGGGCGTGTGTGCTTAAGGTCCCTATTAGCAGGACTAGACCGCGGGCTCGATCACGCGGCATGAGTCAAACATGAGCATTCAAAATGGTAGCGCTTAGTTGGCAAAAAGAGCTATCGGAACAACTGGCTGAACTTTTAGTTGCGTGTATAATTAAGTCATACGCGGAATATAATTATAGAAGCCATCGGAGAAGCAATTAGGTAGCTAGAATGAGATTTATTCTGTACCCAGTATGCTCAAATGACAATTCTTCGTCTTTTTATTATTGATGGAATGTATCAAGATGCTACAAAATTCACGTAAATATGTATGTCTCGTTATATGAGATTATTCTCAGTCGTTACAGGTTACCTCTACCTACCCCAGCTTAGCGAAGGAAGAATCTTGAGAACAATAATTACCAATTTACATGTTTTTTCGAATACAGTAAGACCTGGGGATTAGCAGCCAATGTGTGAAGTGAGGTATGAGCATACAAGATTTTTTAGAAGTTTGTCCATTATTGTGTTTCCAATCAAGCAGAAATGATTTTGTCTCTGCACACAAAAGATCTCATTGAGGCATGCCATGCTCTGCAGACTTTTGCCCTGAGCAGATGGCAACACAAATTCTTCCCTGGCAGCTTGTAACTTCCATGGTAATTTAAATCCTTCAATTTTTGGTAGGTTTTCACTTGAAACCTCAGATCTCCTAAACATTTTAAGCAATTCCTTTGAAATAGCTGTAAAAATTGAAAAATAATTCCTAAAGGTCTTAGACACATTTGATGTATGAGTCATCCAAAGGCCATAAAATGCTTCCATCATTGGATTTTACATTCTGGCTTTTCCACCCGTATTTTAAGCAAACAACTGCACCCAGAACTACCTTTTCAGTACATGCTAGTCTTCCTGCTCTAGAGAGACAAAAATAAGATTCATTTCTCTAAATGTTTTTCTCTACAATCTTTTTTCAGTTTGAATGGAATAACAATCAATCAACAAAGCAGTTCACACGTGCAGTAGTGTTGCCTCATGTATGAAGCAAAGCAGAGGTCTCCACCTTTGCAAGTTGTGCTCTTGCAAAAGCATGACACCAAGTCATGCCTTCTGCTAAGGCTCATTCAGTTGAAAATCATGCTTGAGATAATGCCTTTAGAGACACCACATCACAATTATATTCAAATTGAGTATAGAGATCTATGTCTCCATATGTACTGAGGTACACCATAAGGAAGTACAAACTAAAGAAAACCATTCGAGTGAAGTTAATTGACAAAGAAATCTTATTGAGAATAAAGAAATGTTACTGAATTACAATAAAACACTTTCCATAGATTTTTAACTAAGATGTGCATTTTTGCAAATGGAATTTGTTGGTTTACATAACCAGAAGACTTAAAATCAATAGAAAGACTTACTGCTTAAGGAGCAGTAACTAAATTGAGATACAGGAATATTAGATGCACATAGAACAGTTTCCACACACAACAAAGTGTTGACATTGATCTATGCACCTTACTTAGTTATAGATTACTGGGTGTGATAGTAGCATATATATCTATGAATTTACAAGCCAGCTTGTTGAGTTTTATAAACCAAACCTTATAATTCAAGCATTTTGCTGCTTGCAGTAGACTGAATATTGCTAAGAATAAAAAAAATAACATATGGTGTATCATTGACAGGTTCTGGATGGCCAAGCTGCTAAGTGTTCCAGACAGAGTTGCAGTCCTGGGGGCTCAGGGGTGCATCCCCCTTTTTAAATGCATGGAAAGTCTTTGGGGCGCAGTCCCCTCTTGAATGCTAAGTTGTTGAAGATATTTCTTAAATATGACTACTCCGCTTAAGATTTGCAAACTAGTGTCAATGCTTGTTTGCAAAAAACTAATTCAAAAATTTTGTGTTCACTTTCCACAACTCTAAAGCAGGGGTCTCCAAACTTTTCGGCCTGAATGCTGCATTAACAGTTATGCAGCTAATGAAAGGGGTACCAATACATTTCAGGACCAAGCAATAAAGCATAAAATTCATTTTTCCAGAGACAAAAAGGTATCCATGGGCCGGACGAGAAGGGCCCGAGGGCCGTAGTTTGGAGACCCCTGCTCTAAAGGGTGTAGCCTCTAAAATTTTGTTTTAATCCCATTGCTAAATATTTTCACTACGCCTTTGGTCTCAGATGTCTGAGGTAGATAATACCACTTACCCCTCTTGACTAAAAATCTGCACTATGTAGAGGAAAGTTCAATGGGGCTAGATAGGCTGAGTTTATTCTTATTTCAGGCAAAAATTAAGAAATAGATTGGTACAGGGCTCTTTCAAATCTTCCTTTTGAAGTTGTGTATTGCTAGAGTTAAATGCTTCGACAAAATGATATGAGCAACGAGCCACATATCTTCAAAAATGACTTAAGGCACGTAAATAAAAGCATGTTTGTGATATACTTTCGTAATAATAAGGTTGATCATTGCTGTAATGAGTTATTTTCGTGCATTTGTAACAACTGTTGCTTGTAAAGTTTCCTTGCAGTCCCGGGCCTGTCGCTTTTGAAACCTCTTGCAAATCTAGAATAGGGCCAACTGGTATCTTTTTATTCATTTTTCAGCTCTATTCCGCTGAAATGTAATTATAAATAAAATATTTGCGTATTCATCGGCCTATCCAACGCATATCGTGGCACGGCTGGGAATTCTAAGAGAATTCTAAGTTCGCTTTTTATCCCTTAGCTAGCGCCATCTTACTTCTTCATATCTGCCTCATCCACAGCGTCTAATAATAATAAGCCCGCATTCTAGTCCTATTATTTCTATTGCAATTGCGTATTTCTTTAGGGGCCCGTCTGATTCATTTTATTGTCTTTTTTATGTATGAAGTTCCTTGATGCTATTGTTTGCTATAGAAATTTTGCCATTTGGGAGCGGGCCTTGGTCCCCAGTCCCCTGTGAATCCGTCCTTGCTGATAGTGAAGCATGAAGTATTTGTGGCAATTCATTTGCAACTCGGAGTACTGTAATGGGTAAGAGCATTGGTTTCTTTGAATGACTCGTCGCATTCAACAGTGAGATTGGCACACTTTGTCATGTAGCATGGTTGCTATTCATTTTCAGAGAATCCTATAACAATAAATATTAATGTTAAGCCTTTGTCAATAGAATAAGCACTGGTCTGGCATCCTATTGTTTTTCTCCTTTATTCTTCAACTATACTTGTGTAAGAGTTTACTTCTGTCACGTGACCAAAGTATTGGACGAGCAAACCCGGGATGAATGGCTTGAAGATGATTTTGACCAAGAAATTGTAGACATGGGTATGCAAAAGAGTGGGTTTTCCTGCGAAATATGCAACAAACAGTACCAGGCAAAGAACGGCCTACATAAGCATGTCAAGAAAAAGCATTCATCAACTGATTCTTGACACGAAGGCTCCTTACAGCCATGTGATATAATGGAACTCGTGCAAAAATCAAAAGTTGAGTTAATAGAAAATGGCTACTATCCACAGGCCCTAAGAGAGAGGATTGCAGAACATGACTTTCAACTGACTGATAGCTTGCAAAATGAGCTTGTAAAAGCCTATGACATTTTGGAAAAACGCGGAGATGCAGAAAATTTTTGCTCATTCTTCTATGGAAAAATTGTTGTGAATGCTGCAAAACTTATTATAGGTCTTCCAGTAACCATGTCAAAACTTTTGGCAAAGCATCAGGGGGATAAAATCCTGTATTTTTTCAAGAGGCCTAATTTGTTGTCTAGCTCTAAGCCACAGCCTACTAATGAAAAAGAAATTGATGGATTGCAGTATCTATGTGGCTATGTCGTACATAAGTTGTTGAGGAAAACATGGAGGAGCTCAACCTATAAATCTGAAACAAGTCAGTCTGTCATTTGCCTTCTAAACAATCTAATAGAAAATAACAACAGAAGCCAAAGATTGATCAAAACAACAAATCGTGGTGGATTAACATCTGCTAAGGTAGAAATTCAGCAAATATTTGTCCTTGCAGAAGAAGCATTCAGAAAAACTTTGGTCAAATCAAGCCACACTGCTAAACTAGATGTGCAGTTAATAATTGACCTGTTAATGATGGATACACAGGTAATTAGTATGTACAAAACTTTGGTTGATGATGATGAAAATTACTCAATAAAGGCAGACGTAAAGTTCAGTGTACTAGAGAACATGCTAACGCTATATGTGAGAGTACGGGCATTTTCTTTTGCAAAAGCTATTGTTAACAATCACAAAGCTGCTATGAAAAAAGTAAATCTAGAGCCTCAAAAAGTCAACAGATAAACCAGATGATACTGAAGAATATGTACTATGAAACATTTCAACTCATGCAAAAATATTCTAAACAAAATTTTTGTTTGATTTTGGCTTCAAAAGTTTATTTTTAACAGTGTACTATGAATGTATTCTCTTGTATTTTTTGCTCCTTCTGTATTGTCTGTGCTACATACAACAGATCTTTGCATTCTTAATGTGTTCCCATTATAGCCAAATTGATATAGTGAAGTATTGTCCCTTCTCCTGCCAAGACTTCTCTTTCTTCCATAGCGTTCTTCCAAGCAGTCTTCATTGAATTTTGCTGTAAGTACACAGTGCATGCCATTCTGAAGCAGAAATTTTGTAGCTTCATTGACTGAGTACGCAGTTATTTTAAGACCTTTGTATGTTTGTGCTGACAACAAAATTCTATTTCCGTCTATTTTGAAAAGTCTCCTTCACGGCTTGCAATACTATGTTTCCATTGCTCAAAATATTGGAGAAAGTTACTCTCTAACCAGTAAATCTCTCATCAATTTCTGTTTGGAAAGGCAGTGAAACAAATTTCGCTTAAAAGCACCCTCTTTTCTTTTCCTGCTGTTCAAGATGTCAAAAAATCTATCCATGTTACCACAGAGTTCTGAGGTAGCAAGCATGGACTCCGGATAATATTCTTTCAAAATCTTTGCCACAGTGCCACTAAGTAACTGGAATACAAGTCGTATGGATGCATAAGAATGGGGTTAATTGTACAGGTTCTTGTGACAACCTAGGATAAATTTGTAAACCGCATTTCATTTAATCCTGCACAATTTTCACAAAGTGATCCCATATTATTAGTTTCCCATTGTTCCACAAAGCTCTTGTTCCCTTTCCACCACCTAAAAGGGAAAATAACACATGTCATAACAAATACTTCCTCTTATTTTATCTAAATTTTTTCTTGAACACTTTTCGGGGAAAGGGCCCCCTTTTAATGTTAAGTTACAGAACATTTTTCTTAATTTTTCTACATTGCTCAAGATTTGCGGAAACACTTCAATATTTGTTTACGAGACAATGCTATGGACTGCAAAAATTTGATGCTCAGTGGAATATTAAGGAATGAATTGGAGTTTATGATTTGCATGATTCTTGAGAGTGTGATCACCAAATTTCTAATTTGAGCCCCTCCTTATTAAACATTTAGTACTAAGCTCATGCTTCTTATTAGTAAAGTTTGAATGAAAACTACAATTCCTTGTTGTCTTCATTAAATGTAGAACATCAGCAAAACCATGCAAATCTTTCTAGAGCTAGCAAACTGACTGTGCGGTGAGTAACATCATCATTTTCCTTCCTTAACACAATTGGGCTAGCTTAACACAATTTGGATGTGTTTGAGACAATGGTGCATTCAAATATGCAGGAGTGTTGATCATGATCTGGTTAAATGTTTGGGCTTTTGAATGCCTTGTTATGAAACTTTCACAGCATGCACATGTTTCACCAGTACTTGCAAGCAACATGCACTCTTTTGACCAGTAGTAATGTTTAGATTCCACAGCATGGTCACTAGTCTAACTAAATTCTAGTTCACAGGGGATAAAATGACTTCTGGCTTCCTCAGATTTAACACTGACAGCTGGGCACAGTTTTTGATTCAATAACTGATCGAGAAGCTCTAAGATTGTTATATTTCTGAGTGATCTGTTGTGAATTTTGTAAAATGCATGATCATCAGGAAGGGGCAATCCATAAATACCACATGAAACTCCAAGACTTTCATCTACAATGACCTTATGTGCACATTATGTACATACTTTTATCCAGTTATATTGATTTCATATGGCTAGTTGTAGTACCAGAAGCCCCAGCCTATTTGTAGGCCGACTCACTCAATAGGTTTCGTTATTGAGAATAATATTTAAATTTCGTTAAGGGTTACCTTGAGCTAAAGCAAATGGTTTATGGAGAAATGTAAAATACATCTTGCAATCAGTACTTTTAGTAATTCAACCTTTATTGCAAATCTTCAACTTGTAAGCACGAGTGTTGAATTCATTAAACCTTTTGTATACAGGCATTTCTTCCAGTCGTGTGGCTTCCACGTTAGTTTGACCAATATTCACGTGCCTTCTTTTAGGTGCCCTTAATTGGTCATGAGATTTGGCTGTGATTGACATGTGGGGAAGCCTTGGATAGACTTTTGAGATTGGTGACTTGATCAAGGCACTAAAGATCACATGTAGATTATACCACATGCTTAAAAGTGAAAGGTAACCCTTACCGAAATTTAAATATTATTCTCAATAACAAAACTTATTGAGTGAGTTGGCCTACAAATCGGCTGGGGCTTCTAGTACTACAACTAGCCATATGAAATCAATATAACTGGATAAAAGTGTGCACATAATGTTCTTTTCATTTCGTCTTTGGGAGAACGGCCAGTTTTTCGTATACAAATATAACTATATTGCAGTGTTACATGCTCTCCACTTTGCCTATAAAAAAGACTTATATTTTCTTATAAAAGACTTGCAATGCTTTAGAGTGTGGCAGCCACCCGTATATGTCAGCTTATCATTTTGAAATAGCGCGCCACAGGTGGACTTTGGCTTATGACTGGTCACATGAATACGACAGGGCGTCGAAAATTAACACATCCGGCCACACAATTGCTTTCATTCTTGATTCATCAAGTACCCTGCACTTTTTCACAATTCTCCATGTTGCATTTTTCTCTGTACGTAGTTATTCAACTTGATTCTGAAAATACCAACTCCAGGATATGATTGACGACGGGATGCACCACATCCTGGTAAAGCACAATTGCATCCCACCATGCTCTAATGCACGCAAATACCCACATAAGACCTTGGAATATTGCTTTGTCCTCTTGTTTTGGTCACGTGATAACATAAAACAAGAACAAAGAGTTTGAACAATAGGCTGCCAGACCAGTGCTTATTCTATTGACTATGGCTAAAATGGGCATTTCAACTTAGGGAAGATGAATGGCTTTTGACAGAAGTACTGTCATCAAATCTATTTTGACAGAAGTGCTGTCATCAAATAGTAGAGGCTATAAAATTGAAGCTTCAACAGAGATGACTTAAATAACCTAGGTAGGTTAGCTAAATACAAAGATATGTTAAATTACTCAATATGAGTTATGAGGAAATACTGCTGGCAATGATATTATGATGTGATAAATAACAAAACATCTTATTTTAAACATAAAAGTAATCTTTACCTATATTGAATTTATGTAGTAATAATTTATTTAGTTTCTGTAATAATAATTTTAGTATTGAATAATCCTTGAGTATAGGCACTTTCCAGTATTGATAGTCTTGTTGTTTTCAGCGTTCCTATGCCAAAACTGAATGTTTACAAACAACTATGTTGCCTAGTGGTGAGTCTAATGAAAGAATCATAACAACTATATATGGCATATGTTATCAAATGAATTCTTCAAGTGCAAGTCTCAGCAACAGCAAGAGCGAAGCTCAAGGACGAAGACAATTACTTTTACTCTTATCTGCAGCTGACTTGGCACACACTTCGCTTCTTTCAAGCAAAAAATCACAGTTCTTTTGTCATTTTAATTTTATTTCAATTCAGCTGCAATTCTATTGCAATTTTAATCAAATTCAGCTCAATCCATCTTCCTGTGTTCTTGTGTTATGAAGAAAATCAAGATTTGATAATCCTATTGCTATGTGTTTATTTCACCGACGATACTTGCGGTATCTCTTCTATTTGCTCGTCCAATTGTGTGCATTTAAATGCGACCTGAAATCCTATTCAGTACATGTCCGGTATTTCTTTGAGCCACAACTAACGCTTGCTTTACAGAATTGTATTATGGACATTTGAAGTTTCAAAGCTAGTTTTTTAATGCAGGCAGGTAAGTAAAACACAGTCTGTTAGCAGTATGTGCATGGTATACTTTTCATGGGTAGTGCTACCTACAATACATTGCTACTTCCAATATAGTGCCAACATTGAACATTTTAATTTTAACGTTGTGTTTATTATCTATGAATTACGGTGCGAAGTCGATTTCTACACTATTTTAGTCAGCAAAAGAGATTTGAAATAGGTTTTCACGGTCAGTTAAGGAGAGGTATCTGATGTTCAGTGTAATACTGGTCATTTTTATGCACTGTAGAACTATAAATTGTATGCAGAGAATTTAAATCATCTGAAACTGAAACTGTGCTGGTTAAGCCAACTTTGCAAAAAGTGTTGAATAAAGCATGGTCATGTCTACCTAAGGCTGAGCATTAACACGAATTTTAATATCAATTGAAACCATCAATTGCATTTAATCGTCCTCTGAAGTCATCCGAAATGTTGAGTTTTTAGATTATGCAAGATACTTTTTACTTGACGGGCGATTTTTTTGCGCAATGTCAGTGACAATGCAACATATGGATCACATCAATACCTTAATTAAACTGCTTTCTGTGCAATCAAAAAATCAGCTGTTTACAGTTTCTGGTGGCTGTTTGTGGCATAATTTGCAGATGGCTATGCAAAATTATGTTATAATCAAATGAGTTTGCTCTGTTGTGAGGTAATTTTATTGTCACTAAATCTCTATTTTGCTTTATAGTTTGCTCAGCCACCCTTGAAAAGAAAAGCTGCCAGAGGAATCCCAACGACAAGAAGAGCTACAATTAATGCCACATATCTTTTCAGAATCAGATTTTTTGATTTGCGTAAGTCTTACTAATTGTATGCTTCTCTCTTTTTGTTGCTTTGAGCTTCGTGTAAGAAAAAGCTATTAGTGCTTGCAAATTTTATTCTTGATGGCTTCTCAAATGGGTTAATAGCGAAATTAATTTTCTTCAGATTTTCATTAGCATGACTCTACTCCATTATGAACTCCCTTTTATACCCTGAAAGTTAGACAGCCATTTCATACAACAATAACAGGGCTAGAAGAGACGAAAAATCCTCACCTTGCCTCTTTCACAAGTCCCTTCGTACAAGTTTCACATTTTCAGCTTTGCTCTGCAATACTGTTGCATATACAAAAGCAATTACTTAACAGTTACTATCCAAACTTTGCAAATTTTGACTGGCCTTAAACTAAGGGCTCCAGTTGGGCCATTTTCATGCCCAAGTGGGCTTGCTTCTTTGTCTTTGAAAGGGTTTCCTACCAATGTATGGGTGTGCGTTTTTGGGCTGCTTCTAGGATTCTGAAATTTCCGTCACAATTTGAGCTAGAAAGGAACACAAATATGGTTTTAGATTATATAGGTATAATGTTGCATATGCAAGCATGGTGCGATGTTTTAAGAGAAACTAATTTAAAGCAATAATAGTTTATAATAGCTTATAATTTGGAATGGGCGTGGTAGCTTAATGATTAGAGTTCATGCCTCCTGTGCGTAAGGTCTACGGTTCGAGTTCGACTCGATGCCGTGACTGAATGCTCGCTTGCTATTCACTAAGCAGCGAATGGGTACCTGGTGGCAACACTGGGGAGATAAAGGTGACGAGGAAAGGAACTAACCACCCTACCTCATATGCCAATGGCTCGGGCTAAGTGTCCTCTCTAACAGGCACTCCCTTACGCACGAATAGTTTGGCAGGACTACCTTGAATTAATTTATAAAAAGCACGCACATTATTTTTGATAATAAACTGACTTCTTGGAAACATGCAAGAAAGTTCTTGTAAGAAACTACGTATAGGACAAACTTGTATGGTTTATAAGAACTAATTGATTAGAAACCGTGTTATAAAATCCCATGAATTTGGAAAATTCCATGTACAGTAAAAAGTGTTCAAGACACCTCATGTAGTGTGATATTTTTGTTTCAGAAATAGGATGCTGACTATTCTGTCACTCATGTTATTTGTAGGTTGTTCGGTTGCATTGCTGTTTCAAATTCTCGTCTCCCATCGAGGAAATTTTCTCATAAAAGGTTTTTTAATTGCAGTAGCATAAATCCTTTCTACTGTACAAAGTCCTAAGAATGTCAATTTGAAGCATGCATTGCAAAGGTTGCTGAGTTAGAATTTTTATCAAGAGAAGCAATTTCACATGAAGTTAAGCCATCAAACAGCAAACTGTTATCTGTAGTCTGCATCAATTAATTTATTACTGGGTACAGCTGCTCAATGGAAATGCGACAATGGTTGTATGCATCTGTCTGTAGTAACTAGACTGGTCTAGCAAATTTTAAGGACTAACTTTGCAAGGCTCAATATATTTTGAGTTGATGAGCAATTTACAATCTACAATAAAAAGCACCAAACCAGGTTTCTACACAACTGAACTTCATGTTTAAAAAAATCGCTTCCAATCATGGTCTTACTTGAACTAGATGTGTCAGGACTTCCCATTTAACGTGCAATATCGAGACTCCACTAAAAGACCATTCACTCAAAGTCATTGAGGATGGAAAACTAATTGAGCACGCTGAACAGGTTTCTCCAGGGAGCAGGTATCTAAATTACTTTCTAATGTTTCTTCATTGATGACAGCTTTTGTAATTCTTATAAATATTGAGAGGGAAGCAGAAAGTATATAACCAGCAATTATGAAATATCGGAATGACAAAGATCCATGAACACTAGATGAAACACCTTAAGTCTTGTGCAAATGATCTAAGATTTGGCCTCACATTTGATCTGGCATCATTTCAAGCAAATCTTAGATCATTTGCTCACCTATTAGGGCACCTGACATCATGTTTTGCAATCATGGGCAGTGTTTGATCAAAATCAAACATTTCACCTAACGTACCATTGTTCTCCATGTGTTCGCTAAGATGTTAGATCGTTTGAACACAAGTCTGACATTGTTAGAAGCGTGCATGAGCACTACATTCCGTTTCGAGCAATTCTTCACTCATTTTGTTTCTTTTTTTGACTAAAATGGCCAGCTCAAGTCTTACAACCAAGAGTATATTAAAAATTACGAGTAGAGCTATAAAGAATCAGTTGAATACGAACATAGTAGAAACATAGCTACAAAGAAGCTCTATTTTTTCGTTGCAAAAGCTTCCCCTAGTTATAAGATAATCATCTCTTCTCGTGAAAAGTTGTATAACGAGCTTGATTGGGAATCCTTAAATCTCCGACGTTGGAGTAGACGCCTCACACTCTTCTACAAAATGGTCAACAATTTGACTCCAGACTACACAAGAAATCCAGTTCCACACCCTCATGAACCCTACTATGATCTTCGCAGGAATGCTACAGTAGGACAAATACTAGCAAGAACACAAGCCTTCAAATCAAGTTTTTATCCCCACTGCTTATCCGAATGGGATAGGCTAGACCCTAACATTAGACTATCCAGCTCCGTAAAAATTTTCAAGAAAAAACTATTGTCGATTATCCGTCCACCTCCAAAGTCTGTTTACCGCATTCATGACCCTAAAGGCTTATCTATACTAACCCAGCTACGTGTTGGGCTAAGTAAGCTGAATTTTCACAAATTTAAGCATAATTTTAGAGAAACCTTGAGCCCCTTGTGCGCGATAAATGACGGTATCGAGGACACGGAACACTATTTCTTGCTCTGCCACGCTTATGATGTATTTAGAAATGATCTTCTCAATAGTGTGAATGTTATATTGTTGCCTTCTGGTATAAAATGCCCCTCAAATGAAGAGTTGCTAAAAGTTATCCTTTATGGCCATGAACAGTTATCTTTT